>PGFW01002937.1:0-17018 GCA_003123925.1 Haematobia irritans
AGAGTAAAGAAATGATTTTTCTCTTTTTCAGGTGGAATTAAAAGGTGCTATACCAGGTTTAGATTTTTTCGTTACAGAACGTGGAAGTAATTTCAGTGTGGGCCAACGACAACTCATTTGTTTGGCGCGTGCCGTATTGCGCAACAATAAAATATTGGTTTTGGACGAAGCAACAGCGAATGTAGATCCACAGTAAGTAAATTTTTAGTTTGAAAATGGTAGTAGTGCTTAGAGTAAATTTTTAAAATTAAATAAAGTCAAATAGTGGAATTCCAAGAAATGTTCCACTATTGGCTAGCAGCCGAAATCGCGAGACGTTTTTTAATCAGACATACTTTTCGACCTTTCAACTTGTTTTTATATATTTTTACCATCAGTCAGATCTTTATGATTTTTATAAAACAGTCATCACGAATCACAAGCAGGGCGATCTTCGATAGTGATTGCAAAAGAAGCTCTGCGATTTATTTTTCAATTTGTACAATTTATTTGAGAATGTCGACTTTTGATGTCGGACCTTGGACTTTGTGGTGGGTTTTCATCTTACAAATAGCTACAGCATATTCCACTCTCTCCTCACAAAAAAAAAAGAAGTTTTGTGATTCAATCACGAAATTATTTGGTCCAATTAATTTGTAATTGGAATTTCTTTAATCACGAAAATTATAGTATCAATAACAGAATTAATTAGAAATAAAAAATATACTTGAATAAATATTTAATGATTTCTTCCGGCACTTTCATGTATTTTTTCAATTAAAATTTTTATTTATTTTGGTGGATCAATTATTTAAAGTTATAAGTTATTTAATATATTGTTTATTTATTTATAGTTATTTTTCCTTTAGATACTTATATACTTTGTTATGAATTTTTCGGTTGTAATTATAGATGGATTTTTCTTTAGATTTGAGTCAAAAAAAAAAACATTCATAATTTGATTTTGAAGAAAAATGTCGACTTCGAATTTTCAACAAAAACTCGATTTTTGACTTTTCGTAGTACGCAGCTAATGTACAAAACTAATAACTTGTATTTGATTTCATTAACATCTTTACAGAACTGATGCCTTAATACAACGAGCAATTCGTATTAAATTCAAACATTGTACAGTTCTCACAGTAGCTCATCGACTACAAACTGTTATGGATTCTGATCGCATATTAGTTATGGATGCTGGACAAGCCAAAGAATTCGATGTACCCTATATACTATTCTGTCTCTTAAAGAAATCCTAATGGTGCCTTACGACAAATGGTCGAAGCAACAGGAGAAGCAGATACACTTAAGAAAATAGCCAGTAAATCTTATCACAGTGCTTAAATACATACATATAAATTTAAATGTATGCTCAAACAAATACTTAAGAATGTTATATAAAGCAAAAACTTAAATCTTAAAAGATATATGAATTTCTAAACTAATCCACCAGTACTTATAAAGTTATTTTTATATTTAAGTACTTACATGAGAAAAGTAAAACTTTTATGTTATATGTAATACTTAAAACATATATAAATGTAAAATCGTCTTCATAATAAGTGTAAAATATTTAAGAAATACTTGACGAATTTTATTAGAATCCGATACCAGTACCACAACCATATTGTCTTGATTTTTGTTTGCAGTAGCTTTACCAGTGGCATATAAAGTCTGTCATTTTTGATAATTAAATTTAACGTAGTAGTCTTAGAATTAGTACGAGAGAATGTTACTGTTGGAACAGGCGAAGAGGCTAAATAGTAACCGGAACATATATTGCATTGGTCCGATAAGTATTAAGCCTCAAAATGGAACACTTTTTTTTGTAAATTTAGAAGACTTTCGAGTTTTCAAAACCCAAAAGCTAGATCACTCATTTATTGCTATTTTTTCATATCCATATCTCATTCAAAAAAAAAATATATTTTTCACTAAACAATATCGTTGGAAACCATGTTTTTTCTAAAATAGTAATTTTTAGCCTTTTGTGAAAATGTACTATATGAGAGTATATTGCTGCTGTAACAGGCGAAGAGGCTAAGTAGTAACCGGACCATATATTGTATTGGTCCAATAAGTAGTTAGCCTCAAAATACAAGATCATTTTCAAAACGCAAAACCTAGACATCTGATTTATTGTTTGTTTTTATTTCATGTTTTCCAATCTGTTTAAAAAAATAATTTTTCACCAAACAAAAATGCCCGAAGGACATTTTTTCTAAATAAAAATCATTTTGGAAACAATCTTTTTGTGAAATTGGTACTTTTTAAATTAATTTTCCAATATTTGATTTGATTGTACAGAATTCAATTTTTTGGGTTTTAATAAATATCAGGCGCACTCATTCATAAATGACAGATTTTATTCGACTCTCACACCACTGGGCGACACAATTTTTTTAAATGCTGTCTTTAGGCAAATATTAACTACACAAAAATTGATGGCCAATCAATTTATTACATTTCATTTATCCCCTTTGGTGTTTCTTTAAATATATATTTTTCGAATATATACAACTGAATCTACTTGATGTAGACAAAAACAAATTTAAGATTCTAAATCAATAGATAAAAAAAAACAAATACGAATATTATCTTTATTTTATATTAGAGTTTTTTCTTTAATTGTATGTTAACATCATTAAGAAAATTATACATCTTTTAGGTTAGTTAAACAATTAATGGTCGCATTTTGATACCAAAAATAAATATATTTTTTGACTAAAAACTAGTTAGAGATATTATTACTAGAAAAAAAAAAACAAATTTTAAAAAATACAATCAACAAATAAAACTGTTTTCCATAAAAAAATAAAACTTGTATCTGCTTTCTAGACACATATGTCTTAAAAAAATTTCTAACAAATAACATTTTGTGGCAGTAACTGCAACTTATAAATATTTTTATTAATATAAAAAAATGGTAAAACCCGTGGCATTTGTGTGGGACGAAATGTAATCCTAAAGTAATAAATAGTACAAAAAATTTTAATATAGCTAATATTAATTTCAAGCTAACATTTCAATTTAAGCTAGAAATTTTACCTAAATTTTAATTTGAAAATGAACAGAAAATAATATTTTTAATCAAAATGAATTCCCAACACTAAATTAGGTTAGGAAGCAATAGCAATAATTGAAAAAATCAACAAATTTTTATGAAGTGGAAACAAAATTGTTCGCTATACATGAACAAATTAAATCTAGACGAGGCTAATGAATTTTGAAAGTCTGAAAATATAGACGATATTAATTCATATGATTGGCCAGTTAGTAGAATGGTGGGTATGTATACATATAAAAAATGGAAAATGTAAAAAAAATATATATACATATATATACATAAAAGGGAGAAAATTTCCAACCGCGTAAAAATGTTCTGTAGGCCTCCAAGTTTGAATTTCTCTTCATTTTTCTATTTGAAATTCAGGCTTTAGGGAATTCCTGGTGACCCATTATTACCATTTTTAACTAAAAATTAAGATTTTTGTCGCAAAAACTAAAAAATTCTTAATCGTCCTACCAGTGTTGAAGTTATTAAAAGATCACATGCCAAATAAAATAGCCTATACAACATAAAATGATTACAGAACTATTTGTTGTTGTAATTCCTAATCGTTAGCACTTCAATTTAATTTTTAATATTTCCACTAATGATGTTGGTAAATAGAGGACAAAATCCTAATTACCCTACGATGGACTTTTATTTTTTTTTTGTAGTTTATTCATGCCTCTCAAAGTGGACACTAGAGGTAGTCATAAACTATCATGTTTGAGGACAGGTAAAATGCAGAAATAATGCAAGTCAAAAAATTCCACAGGTATCTTACCGCCCATCGGAGGGTTGAACAATCTTTCAAAATTTTGCAATTCCATTTCAATATTTTCATATTTTGAAAAATTAAAAAATTCAAATTTGGAAAAAAATGTTGCCAATAGATTTCGCATTAATTAGCAGGTATAGTTAGTAGAAATTACACAGTGTTTTCCGAAAGGAAGACATATGAATTTTCAATTTTCTCATCCTCGTCAGTTTCTCTATTGGCATCGATGTTAAAAAAGTAAAATTTCCAAAAATAGCAGACATATTTTTTTTAAGAATTCATTACTCCACTTCATGCCAGTCTCCAAACGTCTAACTGGAGATTTATAATTATTTTAATTTTATTTTTAAACATCCATACAAAAAAAATCCCTCAGCTTTTTGTCAAATTATTGCATTGGCCGTCCACCGGCTTTTTAATTTTGTCGACCTTTATTTCTTTTTTTGGTGTGCTTGAAATCAAGATTTTTACGAAAATCAGAACTCCATTTGTATATTAACCTCATTATTATTTGATGTTATGGATTAACTTTACCAATGTATCTAATAAGTGGAAAAAATTTCTATGGCAATTAATTTGAGTGGTGTACTTGGTAAATAAAAACGTGTCCCTGTTTTTGGTTATTTAGGATTTTGTAAAGGTTGATTTGGAGTTTCGCCAATAAAGGGAACAGATGAGGATGTACCGTCATCTAGCGTTTTGTGACATTCAATAACATGAATTGGAATGCAACTTCGAAAAAGTTTTTCGCTTGTACATTAAAGATCACATGGCTGATATGTACAGTGAGCATCACAATAAAGTGTACATACGAATTTGACTTTTTATTGCAGCCTTTATATCTACGATTTTATTAAACATTATTTGGTTACATGTAAGTAATTATTTATCTACTTAAACTTAAAATTAAAAAGGTCAACTCGTCAAAACTCGCTACTAAAACATTTTATACACTTTATTTTGACACTCACTGTAACTTTTCTGTTTCAAAATATAAAAAAATCCAAGTACATTTTTTTTTTTTGAAAAGTTATCTTTGGCACTATTATTCTTCTGTAAGAAATTTTTAAATATGTTTTAATAGAATCTTCCAGGACAATGACTGTGATCGGAAAATAAAAATGCTTGAATGGAATATAAAGGAATGAAATTGTTTTGGAATGTATTGAATGAATAGGCTTAAAAAGGTTATTGGTATAGGACAAAAAAAATAAATTATTATTTTTTTAATAAATATATCCCCCGTATGAGGTAAATGATAAAATTAAAAAGAAAGTAATAAATAACCTATTCAAATATAATAGTTAACAAAATGTCACATTTTACTTGGATCATTATAAAATTGAACACCAACGATATCGTTTTTATATCTCTAAAGGTAATTTTTAATGATGTTTGTTTATTTTTTTTTTTTTGTTACTGGCAGTCTTTAAATTTACTAATTTGCCATCGTATACTTATTGGCATTTCCTACCACCCAATTTTTGTTCTTAACAAATAACAATCAACACTACTAAATTGGACTTACATTAAACTATTCCGAACTTTGATCACCTTTATCACCCGCATCACTAATCTGCCATCGAGGATCCTTTGAATGATCATTGCCATGAACAGATGATATACGACTTTCTCCGGAAAATAATTGTGTAGATGATGCATTCGATGGAGCACGGCTTGAGGGTGTTGAATGTGTTTGCGATGATTGTATGGGAACTGGAGTTGAAGTTTTTTGACGATCTAAAGTATGTTGGCCAGATTTACTAGTCGCCGCATTAGTATGTGGCGTTAGAGAACCTATAAGAGAATATAAAAATTGGCTACGTAGAGAATCATCAGTGCTTGAGGTAGAGGTTGATGTTGAAAAATTCGCATGTTTTAATAGTTCTCGTGTAAGAAAGTCCCGCAAGTTCAATGGTCGTCCAATTTCAT
Source organism: Haematobia irritans (assembly GCA_003123925.1). NCBI lineage: Eukaryota > Metazoa > Arthropoda > Insecta > Diptera > Muscidae > Haematobia > Haematobia irritans. The sequence continues at coordinate 5,739 of PGFW01002937.1, forward strand.
TAGAACTGTCATCTAAAGAAGTGGACTGAAAAAAAAAAATATATACTCAAATTAAATACATATAATTTAGCACATAAATAGATAAAAAATAAATTAAAATAGATAAAAAAAAATAAATTAAAATAATTTACCTTTTGTAATTTTTTTGCTTTAGACTGATCTGTTGTTGAAGTGGTTGTACTACTAAGAGATTGGTAAAGTTGTTTATATTTAAAATTTCTCTTTTTGCCATCATCCGCTGTCCACTGCTGCATCATACCTTTTACATCCGCCTCTAGCACAGCTATAGTATTATCAGATGTTGAGAGTTTTTCTATACCACTTTCACGTTCCAAAGCTTCCACATAGAACTCACTATCTTCACCATGGTGAGCCGTAGAAGAAAATATACGTTTAGAATTCGAATAACGAAAAGAATTTTTCAAAATTTTCCTCTCTTTCAACTCTTTTTCTATATCCAATGATGCTGATTCGCTTTCTGTTATATTTTCCAAACTTTCTGTATCCAATAGCAATTGTTGGCCATCATCATTGGTCAACGTTGTTGCAGTTTCTTTAGCATAATTCTGTTGGACATATTCTCTTACAGCAGGAAATTTATTTGCTTTCAGATTTGTCAGACGTAGTTGATTTAATGATTCATCTTTAGGTTCTGCTTGCTCCAATATATGTTCGCTTTTGGTATGATTCATGTAACCATTCATGGAGGGGAATTCTGTATATTGTAACGAAGTTTCTTAAAATTTGGGAGAATGCATGAAAGAAGTTTAGTTTAGAATTTTTTATTATTATTAAATTAAAATATTTTCGTCGACAATAAAATTCTGCTTCAAGGGAGAAATTACACTTGAAGCAAAAGCTTGGTTTGATGACGGGGTTCTGGACACTGCCCTAGGAAAATTCGACACCAATGGGTAAATTTGGCTAAGTTTAGACGTTCACTGGATACCCATATTAGATGAATTTTATATAAGCGTGGATGATCCTGTTACGAGTCATACAGTGACACTAAAGTGGCTTCCGAAAGTGCATGGTATAACCACAGGCGGTTTCAACCCGCCAACCTTAGTCCAGAGGGGCGAAAACTAATTTCAATTGGGGACACTCACAATTGAATTGAATTTTATGGTGGGGTCTTGACCTTTTATCCCCGATTTTTCCTATCATGGTCCTTGTGGTTCTAATTAATATTTTTCCAAAGACCTTGAATTCCACACACTTGCCCTACCCCCAGATAGTCTCATAATTAACATTTCAGTACAAATGCTCATGAATTAAATTTTTAATATAGTACATGCCCGCCTTTAACGACTAATGTAACTCAGGGAATTACCAAATTGAATTGTTGACTTACTTGGCTCTTTCGTTTGACTTCTTTGCATATCCTCCATAAAAATTGAAAATTCTGCTTGCAATTGTAAACTTTTTTCTTTATCCAGCTTTGTTATATCCAAATTCATACGCTGACAATATTCTTCGAATTTGGGAAATATGATGGGGTGGTGAGTAGTAGTTTCCATCCCAGATGGATTGGCATTAGTTCGCTCCTCAGTTGACTGGGCCACAGCAGTATTAATACGAGAATTAGCTGGTGTATCAACTTCCAAAATTGTAGATAACTCATGAACCAAATCATCTTCTTGGAATTGTGGACTAAATCGTCTTAGCGATGGCGGAGGTTTCAGTTTTCGCTGATGTAAACTATTGCCTTGTGATTCTGTGGATGTCTGAGAAATGGGTTCAACATCATTCAAGCGATTCTCTTGAGCAGTTATTGGACGAGATTCAGCTATGCCACTATCCTGGCTTGCATTAATTTGACGATTCTTTTCCAATGTTGATAATTTGGGTATTTGATGTACGATGTCCATAGACGGTATAGATTTTGGAGGAGCAACAGTTGCTGTTATTGCATCTTCAGTGCTGCTTGCCAAACTTGATTCACCTTCATTTGTCATTCGGCTCTTGCCTTCTGGTAATTCCAAATACTCTGTAGATTGTCTTCCATTATCGCTCACCGAACTGAGGGTTACCTCCAACAGTCGTTGCTTTTCTTGACGTACACGATTAATAAGTTCGGTTAGTTCGGCTATACGATGAGTACAGTTTTCAGTTAACTGAGCATAGCGTGCTATTTGCGAATCCTGCTCAGATTTATCCAAATCATTTGATTTTTGGGTTTCTACAGCTTTGTCAATTTTACGAGAGTTTCTAATGGTGCCTAATATTTCAGGGCTGCTATCAATTTCGATTCGGGAGAATTTTTCTTTGTTCTTTGCGATTGGACTAATGGTTGATTTTGTTTGATTTAGCCTATCGATGTCGGAGCTATGCTGCATTTTATTGGATATTATTTTACTTTGTGTTACATTTCCCCCAGATCTTATTTGCTTCTTTGTTGTTTCTTTGGATTTGTTTACAATCTTCTCCTGCCTTAATTTTTCTTGAACATTTTGCCCTTCTCGTGGCCTCACCTTTTCAACCTTTTGTTGTTTTAGTCGTTTACGCCAGATTTCATCAAATACCCTCATACTATTTTCTAATGTGGTATCATTTTGAGATTTCAACGATTGCTCCAACTCTTTTATAAAGCTACGATTTTCTTTCACAAAACTCTCAACAAAAGCCAAACGCTCATCCGAAATTAAAGACTCGCATGATGTATTATTCGCCGAAGTGTTAATTAGGCTAGAACTTGGAGTATCAATGTCCGATGAACTTACACCCAATCTCTGGATAGCTTTACGAGACATACCCAAAAGACGTTGAACATATTGAGCAATTAGTGGATTCAAATGTGGCGCCGGCTTTCTAAATTGACTTTCTTGACTTTGATTATCCGTGGACGATTGAGTGTCATCAATATGATGCATATTTTGTTTTTTATCAACCAATGTACCCAATTGAGTAGCTATTTGTTGGGGTAAACTCATGTAGGAGGTAGAGTTAGAGTCATAAGAATTTTGTCGTCCCAATACAGCTTTCGTAGTTTTTTCTAGATTAGTGGCAATTGGAGTAGTTCTTTTTCTTGGAATGCTCTTCTTATGCATTGCTTTTGGCTGTGGACTTTTGATCAAAGAGGCCAATTGTGTTGGATGTTTCTTAGGTAGTGGCTTTCTTTTACTTTTTCCGGGAAACTTGATAGATTTTTTATCTCCCTGCACAGTAATGACAATTTCACAGGTGTTCCAATAGAGCGTGCAATTTTCTCTTTTCTAATCAACTTCCATATCCGTTTCATGACCACCACTATTTGTAGAGGTTGGCTCTGAGATATCTTCTGTTCGTTGACAACTTTTTGGAGTTTTAGTTTTTTGCTTTTGCAGTTCATAAAATTCTCTAACTTTTTCCTCCAATATTGCTTCTTTTTGTTGCAATACTTTTTCCCTTTCATCCAGAGGAAGTTTCTTATTGGTTTTCATTTGGTTTTTCGTATGATCATTCTCTTTTCCTTTAACCTTTTGTGTTGTTCAATATTTATCCATATATATTTCTCCTGCGTTCGCCTGCGATAGGATGTTATATCCTAATTAATTGCTGATCAATGACTTTCCTTGCCAGAGATGGAAATTTCTTAACCTGAGAATTTTAAGTCTTCGAGAAGTGAATTCTTAAGCGCTCATCTTAAACGTTAAAGTAAAATTACGAAACGTCTCTGTTTTTCAATATTATCTTTATCGGATGATTTCTCCAAATCTTTTCGAACTTGGCGACTTTGGTCATCAACATATCCAAGAAGTATGGAACAACAACTATCACTTGCAGCATCATCATTTGGGGTAGTATTATCAGATGTAGCGGCACCCACATTTAAGGTCATTATTCCCGATTTTTATCATTTCTTAATAGTTGAGTTTCAGCCTCCAGCTCTATTATTATCTTGATGCCCAGTTTCAGTGCACGTTATACAATGGTCTTCTGAGAATTTTCTCCCAGAAACGAACGAATTTCATTTTACTTTCTAAACGGTAATTTTATCAACGAATATATGGGGTTTTCCTGCAACAATAATAAATGCTGAATATGAGGTAAAAGGTATCTTAAAAATCGATTTGATTTTTATTACATTGGTAGGTCTTGACGCGGGAATATTTCGAGTGGAGCATCCCAAGTTTTTCAGTTAGATCATTGACAGTCTCTTCGATCTTTCACGTCCAATAGCCTTTGGCTACGTTCATGCCATTTGCTTGCTATTTAAATAATGAAAAAATTAATCGAATTTTATTTTAAATTCATGCTATTATATGTATACATTTTGACACACCAACAATTCTAACGTCGAACCTTTACAAAGGTCAAAGTAGGGATACAAAACTCGAAAAGATTTTTTTTGTAACTAACAAATTGACTTTCATGATTTTTTTTGAAATTCGAGTTTCGACTAATCGATTTTTATATTGATAAATTTCTTCTAATAGTTTATCTCAAACGATGAAAGTCACTACGTCAAAAACCGAGTGTTTTAATTATCGCAAAAGTCGAAATATACTTTTAAAAATTGCAATATCGATTTTTACATAGATCCGGGAATTTTGTAAATGTGAAAAAGCCTTTAAGTAGACTTTTCCAAATTTAAAGGAGTCATTTCCAAAATTTGAAGAAGTCGAAAAGTAGACAATTAAAAATATATATTTTTTTTGATTTCCCTCCAAAATCTCGAAAACACTGAAGTTCCAGAGAAAAAATGGATAATGGCCACCTCTTCCCAACGGTAATCTAACTAAAAGCTTAAAATATTAAAAAAATATCCGAAGAGCCGAAAGTTTAAACAATATAGACCATTTTTAACTAAGTCCACTATAATAAATATGTATAGGTCTTTAGTTGGCATTTTAATGCTAACTACAATTTATAATTCCAAGGTTTTTAAGCTTAATTTTAATTATACACGAGATTTGAATTTGCAATGATTGTGCTCATAAAAGCTCAAAAAGCATTTTTCAAAAACATTCAAACTTATCATGGATTAGGCCTATTTCCATGGTTTATGTCGCTAGAAAAGTGTGTACAAATTATGTAAAACATGTAAAACAACGTCCGCTTGATGACGCATTGGGCTTATGAATTGCGGTCACCATCAAATTGACATTTGCCGAATAATGTTTGCTATGGTAAAGGAGCAACCACATGTGAAATTTATATTTGTACATTCGTATGATTCAACTTACTTTTTTAATACCATATCCTGTTGCTTGTCGTATTGCAAACGATTTTCCACACTTGCTTGTTCCATTGCTGTGGGCAGAGAATAGTTATCCTTGAACGATTTACTTAACATTCGTCTGTGATTGTGATTCCTCTTTGGGCAATTGGCTATTGTAGTCATAAATTGCACACGAAAGACTAGTGGCATTAGAAGCTTCCCTGGCAAGTATAGTTGAAGCTGCTGAGATGAGGATGCCCGATATATTTCTGTGCAAAGGGTTTAGAGATTTGGAAGAATACTTGTGGGCCTTTGTAGGTGACGTGAGGTTATGGTGTTTTGAGAAATTGGACGTGACTATAGGTGTGTCTTGATGTTTGATGGTAGGGCCCAAACTTTCGCGAGAGCTTTCAGTCAGTGTGTTTAGCACCATCGTTGGCCTCTATGTTAGGTTCTTGTGGTCACTTAAACATATTAATTCATTTCCTTGCTCTTAACCAAATCGGAGATTATCTGTAAATCGTTTTTCTTTGCTGTCTTTTGCCTGGGAGATGTTTCATTGCAGAACAATTTTTAGATGTTCTTCACTTTTCTTTATAATCTCTCGATGTGGTTATTGGGAAGCCGAATGTAGGTGATTGCTGTCCTATTTCAGCCTCACGATTTTATCTCCCTTTCTTGCGACTATTGCCGAATGACACGACTAAATTGACGATTATTATTCAGCGGATGCTTGGTCTTTATTTCGCAAGTGCTGGAAATTCAACACTGAATCATCATTCCAAACACTCTACATCCATGTACACGCTGAGTCTTTTTTTAGATTGTTGTCCTGACAAATCCAATGACGTCTGAGTGGCCATATTATTGATGCTTTTAGATGGTGTTATGCTGGAAAATGAGGAAGAATCCTTCAAAGTTTCGTCATTACTTGTTTCTTCATCATTTTTTTCAGAATCCGAATCACTGGGAAGAAAGAAAAAAAAAAAAAAAAACAAAAAAAAAATCAGATTCATATCGGTTTTCTTTTGGAAGTTCTACTCTTTCCCGCTGCATTTTCCATAGCACTTCTCTTGACATCGTATTGGCTGCGACAATATGTGGATGTTTTCAAATAGTTTTCCGAGTGGTTTTGTCATTTTCTCTTTGTTGTGTTTTCTTTCCAAAATTTGCTTACGAAATTCTTAATTACATTCCTTTCTTTTCGCAGTTTTTCGGCCTTGTGGCTTGGAATTTTCCCGCTTTGGCAGCTTCATGAGTGCTCCTATTTGAAAATATGGGCCGGCTACATCCATCCTCATTTTCTGCCATTGATTTCGTCCTCCACTTTCAAAATTCTTCCTGTTTTTTCGATTCCAAACTTTTCCAAGTCTTTGCGTCTTGTTTCCTTAACATCATTACGTATTTTCTCAGCAATTTTTTTCGATTGCTCGCGGACCTTTCGAATAAACAATTGGTAAGGACAGTACTATATTTTGGATTGAACGAAACAAACCTGTAACAAGCGCTTTTTCCTCCTCTCTTCTTCCAATTCCTTTTTTGCCTTTTCGCGGTCCAGCAATAATGGATTCTTTGAGCAATGTTTGGAAACAAATTTTCCATTGACTGAATGTTTGACGGACATTAATTGTCAAGTTGGTCGAGAATAAATCTAATTTTGAATGTAGTGGGCATCGGGTTGCCAATATTTCAATCAATGACCGAATTGCCAATTGCCTTAAACATTGAACATCTTTGCGCAATGTTAGAATGAACATCCTCATAAACACGAATTAAGGGCGTCACAAGGTAACTGAATGGGATCGAATCAAAGTTTTACAGTGGTGTTAACACCACCACCACCACCACGTTTTCTTCCTTTCAGTAACGCTAGAGAATAATAAAAAAGAACAACATTCTCGTGTAGACGGTCGGATAAACACTACGAGAGAGGTTCGTCTATTTGTTGTGTGTTCGTTCAAGTTTTGTCCTTACACTGCGCGAACAAATATGACAACATGAAAAAATAAGAAGAAGCATAAACATGCAACGAAGATGTATGAAGAGTTATAGGAGAAACCATTTTTTACTGAAGAAATGGAAGAAAATTAATAAATCGCGGTGTATGTTGCAAACAATGATTCCTGAGTAATCCACCTGGTAATCTCGCCTGGTTTTCCATTGAATGGAAGTGGAATTTTTCTACGTTTTTGCCATAATTCTGGTTTAGATATGTATATTTCTATAATTTCCAACAAGAATTGGCAATATATCATTAATTTCATTGTAGAAATGCCTGTTTTTAGCGTAAAAATAGATTTGTTTTTGACAATGTTTGGCGAACATCCCCTTACACCTAACGATTTGTGCTACCCAACCAGAAAAAATTAAAGTTGTTTTGATTTTATGCTAACACGTCCATGCAACATGCGAACATGACCTTATACTATCGAATTTGTCACCGCAACGTGTTGTGTCGCAAGGTTTATCCGACCGTATAAGGTGCCCTTAAAGGAAAGTCAGGTGTTCTTGAAATTTCAGTCGAAAGAAAACGTTCGATTCGGATATGAGAAATTGGCTGTTTATTCGTTCCTTGTGATTGCAAAACTGATGTGACGTTTAATATCTAGGCATCACTTGGACATATTCGCATTCAGGCTTAAAATGTAAATTAGCGCTTAAATTATTCGTACCATCATTTGTGAATTTTGTTGAAAATTATATTAATAAGAAATATTGATAAATAGGTAAGTCGTTTGATAATTTATAATGTTATATAAATCATACATCGGATTATAAAAAACCGCATTATTATTTCCGTCCATAGTAATGTCCCTTTTGTTTTGTTTTCACGCTTAATTATTCTTTCTACTCCTATTTAATTCTTCTGTTTCCAATTAGAATTATGTTTGCTTCGGAAGCTAATACCTAATAACTAAAATAATAATAAACATTTGTTAGATTTACTTTTTTTATTCTTTATTTGTTGTACTTTTTTTTAATGCTAAGGGTGGTTTGGGTTATCACAGTTTCTATCACAGATTTGTGGAATGGTTATGGGAGGTACTTGTATCTCTATTGGCCAAATTATTGTTGCATGACTTCTCTGCACGGCTTACCAGGGTCTCCATAAACCTTGTTGTTCTTGTTGGGCAGCAATGGGTGAATTGGCAGGACTTAAATTATCATCACTGTGGTAACCGGATGAAGCTGGACTCAACGGACAACATTCAACCGTAAGTGGTTGCATTGAAGTTTGTCTTTGTGTGGTAGCAGTATTGTATCCTTGTTGATAGTTGACTTCATATTGCTGTTGGAGGCGTTTATAGGAGCGTCCCAAATGACTCATAACAGATTTACCCATTTCGACAGTCATGCCGGGTGTTGAGGCCAAAACACGTGACACTTCATTGACGGCATTCATGTAGCCATTGCGGAAGGCATCCATGGGTATTTGTTGATTTTGTTGTAGTGACTTTGTTTTATTGTTGTAGGTCCTCAAAAATCCTATGGTAGTCTCCAACATCTCGGCCTTGTCCATACGCAAGATTTTACTATCGCCATTTAGATCAATCATTAATTGTTTGAGACCATCCAGACACTTGTTGATGCGAGCACGTCTTTGACGTTCCAATAGAGGCTTCTTGATTTTCTGATAGATTTCGGTTTTTGTAGCGTACTCCATTTTATTTCGAATTTTGTCTTTACTCTTGTAGAGTAGTTTGAGAAATGATATAGATTTCAACTGGCTACAGTCCTTATATACCCATTGCTCTCCTGTTCGAAGACGTTGTATGAAATGAGTACTAACTTCATGCTCTCTCTCCCTTTCAATAGATGGTCTTGTTCGTAGTTGTTTTTGCCATTCTATACTGTCTGACGAATAATCAACCCTCACCTGGCTTTGTTGTTGTATGCATTTCCTTTGTAGGAGAGGATTTCAGGATTTCATTTCTTCCCTTTTGAAAGTTTACGAAAAAATGGCAGCTGCAAACTCACTCAACATCGTCATAGTCGTTAGGATCTTTTTCTCCCTTATGTTGATGAAACTTATGGCTCGTGGCCGTGGGAACATAGTTGAGACCGAGTTTCTCACACGGTGTTTTTAATTTGTTCAATAAACATATGCGTTTCTTATGCTCCGTCCGTCCATTTCTCTGTTCCTTTCTCAAGGATTATGTGTGTTTGGAGTTTTGCAGCTGTCGCAATTTCTTCTTTGCCAACTTGATTGTTATTCGCTTGGTGAAAATTGTTCTTTGGCCAATGTCTGTCTGCCGCATTACCTTACACTATGTCATGTCTTTGGGTTAATCAGATTGTTTTCGTACCACTTTTAAGAGCTGCTGCTTGTTGCATATAGGAATTTACTTGAGGGGAAATTGTATGCCAGGTTTTTTTGCTCTTGTTTCAGAATTTCATTCATTCAATTCATTCAGACGGACAGCCTTCTTGTAGCTAATCCTTGCATTCATTGATCATCGAATGTTATAGCTGGTATGTTGAGTGTCCTTCGCTTGTCGTGGGAAAATTTTTATTTAATTGAATGCTCCCTTTGTCCTTTTCGTTCCTTTCGCCTTGTGTTGTTGCGTTTGGGTTTGATAATCAATAAGACTGTCTATTGTCCTGTTGACACTACTTTTGTGTGGTGTTTGTAAAGAGATCATGTAAATTAAATGATCGTGTGTTTTAAGTGTGTCCAAAGTGTTGTAGTTGCCTCTTGTCATCAATCGCTTTGAGTGTAACAATGTAGCCTGGTTGTTGATGTAATTGCGAACTACTTAATTTTAATGTAGGTACATACGTAAAGAAAATTATATGAAAACCTCAAAATTTTGTGTGTTTGTCCACTGGCAATAGTCTACATTAATTAATTATGCGCTTGAGGAGCAATTTAGCAGTCATCCCGAGTAGATGAAAAAATTATTTATAGTGTTTGATTTTATGAGTCATCATTATATTTTCTGTCTGATACAAACTGGATTATGAACCTCTCGATATAAAAGGCTAGAAATCCCTCTTGTTGGACATGGGCGTAAAAAATGAAAATAAGAGTGTTGACATTTTTATGGTGACCTTTTATGCAGTCGGGATCGACACAACGAGTCTATGCTTAACCAATGATTACAAATCAGAAATATCTGACAATACATTAAAAGCGAAGGAGCAATTAAGATCAATGCAAGGATATAATGTCCTATATCTATATAAGCCAATATAGATGACTGCAAAATCGGAATCGCCACTTTAATGAACCCGCACATGATCCCAGCAAAAAAGTCGAAAAAAATTGTGAAAATGTTCTTTTTGTATCCGGAAGCGTGCTTTAATTTTCGTAATGACTTTGACTCGAATAAGCAAACGCATTCCACATCCCATTTTCAACGAACAAAAAAGTTTCAGCGGAGTTTTCCCCCTTTTATTTTCATTCTAATATAAACGCCGTTTCCGACCCAGCCAATAAGAAAAGTCACTTCGATATACTTACACAACAACAAATACACGATTTGTTTCCTTACATCCAATCCAAATGGTCCATTTTAGGAGGGTTGCAAAATTACTTAACGCTTAAGATTTAATTCAACTCGTTACCTAACACTGCCCATTATCTGAATTTTATTGTTTGAAATTCGTTTACCTTAGCTCAACCATTAGAAAAGGCGAGTCCTCATGAATCGTACGTAGCGAGAGAGTCTTAAAATTAGTTGCTAAATGTGCATTATAGTGATGAAAGTTTCACTCACTCGCACACCTCTAGTCCATTCCCAACAGAAAATGATCGACTTAAAACAGGAAGTCAATATAAAGTGGAGATTATATACAAATTAAGTCTTATAGCAAGTCAAGGTGGACTTGGAATTATGCACAAACATCAAACATTCAAATTGCATACAAATTGGATCAAATTGCGCAGCCTATTTATGAATTAAAAAAAACTAAGATCCAAGACTTTGTTTAAATCTTTTTTTATTCAAAGATTGGCTAATCCTCAAGTCTATTTGACTTTTGCCGGGTGTTATACTCTACCATCATCGTTATGCAAGACTAATGGAGGATCAAGAGGATTCCAACAGTTGCCTACAAATAACCAAAACATTTCGTCAAGTGAATTCATGATTTGGTAATCTTCGTCATTTCCTAATGTAGATCACATTTAAGCA
>PGFW01002937.1:54141-64461 GCA_003123925.1 Haematobia irritans
AGAGGAGGAGTATATCTTTTTTGCTAATATCTCTTTGACATCACAGTCTTTTCGTAGAAGTTTCTACGAAATCCATGGTGGTGGGTACATAAAGATTCGGCTGGCCGAACTTGCGGTCCGTATGTACTTGTTTTTTTCTTAAATTGAAAGTAGAGGGTTTGTCCGTAAATGGGAACTCGGGTACATTAATTTTAATGATTTTTGCAACAGGCTTCTGCAAGACTTTCTTTTTTAGTAAAGAACTTAAATTTACATGAAATTGCAGCCAACGTAGAGGGTGCATCATTTTCCCAACATTTTAGCAAATGTGTTTAATGTGGTAAAAATTTTTTACTATTTTAGCTTTTTCCGATTTATAGGATTGGACACGTAATTTCTTTGTAATGTAATTATATATAATAGTGCTTAATTTTCAGATGTGTTGAGGCAGAAGGATACCTTTCTTGCAAATACACTATAAAATTCACAAGAAATATAGAGAGAAGGTACACCCTCTCCCGCCGTATTTGTACCTATAAACGAAAAAATCAGAGTAGTCCGGTTTGTTTAAAAATCACTTTTCGAATTTTATTTTCAGCACGAAAGGAATATAAGTTGACTAAGTTAACGCAAAAATATTCCTCCAAATATGCTTCGGAAGGCGCAGCGAAGCGGGCCGGGTTACGCTAGTCCTATATAAAATTGAGGTAACACTTAGTTGGAGAGGAATATTTTGCAAAATCTACCAAAACATAAATAATTCTATTAAACAGTAAAAAATTTACTATTTTTGATAGAATTCTACGAACTGTGACAACAGTTTGTATGACCCTCCTGAAAATATGCAAATACGAAAAAGTTTCTTTTAGTTGTTTTAAACTGGATTATTTTGACGACTTGTTTAAGTTTTAGTCAATTTATTAAGTTAATTTATTATCTAATAAGAAAAAACGTTAATTATATCTAATATGAAAAACGGTGATTTCACAGGCCTAACCCATTGATTCCTCTTTCCATTTTCCTCCAAGATTTGAGGACAATTGTTTTTGTCTTCACAATTTCTCACCTAGCAAAAATTTGAATTAAATAATAATTTATAAAATGGGATTTTCGCTATTTTTTGATATATTATCAAAAGGAATTTATGTGGTAAAAGTAGGTTTAATGTTAACATTAAAATGTTTTGCATATGGATGATAAGTCTTGAATATTTCCAAAAATTTAAATTTCCTTTTATAAAATTTTGTTTTTTTATTATCCTTTACCTTATCTTTGTTCTGCTTTGCAAAAATGTTTCCCTCTTGGATGGTACCATTGTCACATGTTTTGCAAATATTTTATGAGTTCTGGTTTTGGCTGTTTATTCTCATTTCATTTCATTTCGCCAAATGGAAAACAATGTTGATGGCACATTTTCCAAATGAATGAATGAGCATAGATCTACATCGAAAATGTGTCCTTTGCCATTTAGTGTTAGTGGTGTGAAATTTTCACATTTTTTTCGGGTCATATTTTATGGCATTATGCAAATGTTGAGTAAGTGTAGGTTTTCAATGTTAAGTTATGTGCATAAATAAATATTTATGCTTTGAGAAGATATTAAAATTTGATGACATCAACAATAGAAGAATATTTTGCTTTTTGGCAATTTTTTGTTATCACCATTTATTATTGCGATAAGTCATAAAGAAATTCATTTCGGTAATAATGTGCATTCACATGATTTAGCGAATGTGTTTTATGGGCATAAGGTGAAGGTAGTTTCTTGACATTTTCTGTATGGTTTCAGAACCAATATTTGTACTTAAGCCATACACAAAATCTGGACCTGAGTGAAATTCTATGTTAGAGTCTTACGTAACTACCATAAAACTTTTTCTATAGAAATAAAATTTTAACAAAATTTTCTATAGAAATACAAATTTGGCCATATTTTCTATAGAAATAAAATTATGATAAAATTTTCTATAGAATTAAAATTTTGACAAAATTTTCATTAAAAATAAAATTTTCTACAGAAATAAAATTTCAACAAAATTATCTATAGAAATAAAATTTTGACAAAATTTTATATAGAAATAAAATTTTGACAAAATTTTATATAGAAATAAAATGTTGACAAATTTTTCTTTAGAAATAAACCTGTGAAAAATAAGATTTTTTTGTTTGATGGATTTTTGGAAAAAAAAATTCTCCAAATTTGGTAGATTATTTTTGGCTCGAGTGGAAACCGTGGTTGGAGGTGCTACATTACCAGGAGTCTTCTCCTTATGCATTTGGTCCGAGCAGGGATAGAACAGAACACCGGACCGTCTACATTTAAATACTCTACTGATAATTTGTAGTCGGTGCATGGAGTGGGTACAGAACTGCTCTGGCCTTAATACGTTCGGTATAGTGGCAGGCTTACTTGCACTATTCAGTCCACTGCGTTAGCTAATGGGGGAACTTCTCTGTTATCACTGAGTGCTGTTCGATTTCAAGTTAAGGTCGATGACAAGGGACCGTTGTCTTATAGCAGAGTCCGAATGGCGTTTCACATTGCGGGGAACCACTTAGAGAAACACTCAAATATGTCACCAGCATTACTGAGAGGAGTTAAATCACCAGTGAAATTTTTTGGTGTCCGGCTCGAAAACTGGGATTGAACAATCGATCCATCGACCTTACCTTTGAGCCGGACGTTCACCAGTCAATAATAGAGCTCTTTGGTACCGATTTATAGATAATCCCATCACCTTTTCAGTCAGCTATCGGCCACTGTCCTCATGTACATGTTGCCTAGAGGAAATTTTCCGGCGTACTTAACGATAATATGAATTCTGCTCCTTGAGAAAAAATTAGTTGTAATACTGGTAAAGTCCCGGCTACTGTGGTCATATAAAGTACAGCAACGGAAGGAATATGGTCCTTAAACATGTTTCAAGAGCATTTTGATATGTTTGCCTTCAGATGGACGACAAAGTATTCAGTGGTTCTGAGGTGATCCACAATTTGTGTATTTTTCAGTGACACGCTTATTCTCCAAAATGCGCAACGGTCTGCGATCCAGGGATTTTGGTGTCATTGTGAAGCGAGGGACCTTCCGCTTTAAGCAATTGTGGTAGGCACCGACTGAGTGTGATGGTGTCCTGGAATCCTATTCGAACGTCCATTGTAGAGATGTGCACGTGACACGAAATTGTCGTGACACGCGTGAATCATGTGAGTCGTGAATAAAATCTGGAGTAACTCTCGTGAATGTGCGTGAATGGGACTAAAACAAATATGTGGTGCGTGAGTAATAAAATCGGTTCGTGAATGTGCGTGAATAAAATCTCTGCAAAATCACGCTCACGAAAAAAATCAAGATTTAATTCTTACTCGTATGCCTAACTGAAATTTCGATTTAGTTGTCGACTATATTTTTATTATGAATTTTTGTAACCTTGCTCATCCCGGCTTTTTGGAAACGTCGTGAATCCCGTAATTTGTCTGTGAGTGATGTGAATGTCGTGAATCGTGCGTGAGTGTGAGTCTGTAAAAGTAGTTTGCGTTTGCGTGAGCGTTACGTGATTTCTGTTTTTCAATTTTCCGTGAATGTGCGTGAGTGGCTACGAACTTATGCTGCGTGAAGCGTGCGTGAGATAATATATTTGACTTCGTGAATGTGCGTGAGTGTGAGTGAAATTTCAACTCACGCGCACACCTCTAGTCCACTGTCAGCGACCGAAGGACGTATTTAGGGCATTTTTCGATAATATTCAGCATTTATTTTGATCCCACGGTCGATGAATATTAGTAGGGTGCGACAATTGAGTTCTGGTGGTCAATCGAAGCTGTACATTTTCTGCTGACCAACTGACAACTTTTGTGCCAGCAACTCCTTGGCTCTTTCCAGGGTCAATCACCAGACTGATGATTGATGAGAACTTCGGTTCGTTGAAGATCGGTGGAAGATGAAAGTTAGGTTCCCGGGTGATATGTAGATGGGGTCGTTGATGATCGAAATGTCACGTGTTTGTCGATTTTTAATCGATTGGGAACAAGTGTCTTCGTAGACTTCGGTAGTCAAAACTGTATATAATGTCTTCTGCTTTGAACGTCTTCGTGATTCTAGTAGAAGGAGTGTGCTATCAGCTACGTTATCAGCGGTGATGTTATTCTCGTTCCTGGGGTCATTGATAGCTTAATTATAATTGGTTATTTTGGTTTGGTCGGTTTTAGAAGAACTAATCTAGCATGCAAACTTTTCTACTTTCTAGTCTACCAGCGGACTGTAGGCCCAAAAGGTCTCAGTGTGCGCGAAGATGTCAGTAATGAAACTGAAGGTTTTAAGGACTCAGTGGTAGCACTGTAGACCTGTAGGTCTCGATGGTTGAACTGTAGGTCTCAGTATGGAAATTGTAAGACCGAATGTCTCAGTGGTGGAACTTTGCGCCGCAAGTTTAATTGGTGAAACTGCAGACACGAAGGTTTTAGTGGTGGAAGTGTAGGCCTGAAGGACTTAGTGGTGAAATTGTAGGTACGAAGGATTCAGTGGTGAAACTGCAGCTTTCAGGGGTGGAATTGTAGCCGAGAAGGTTTCAGTAGTGGAACTTTAGGCTCAAAGATTTCAGTGGAGGAACTGTAGTCTCGAATGTCTCAATGCTGGAACTGTAGTTTCGAAAGTTACAGTGGAGGAACTGTAGGTCTCAGTTGTGGAATTGAAGGCCCGAAGATTTCAGTGGTGGAATTGAAGGCCCAAAGGTCTTAGTGAGATTTTTTAAGCTGGAAGGTTTAGTAGTGCAACCGTAGATCCGAAGGTCTCGGTGGGTAAGTGTCGGTCTGAAGGTTTCAGTGATGGAACTGTAGATTCGAAGGTCTTAGTGGTGGCACTGTAGATCCGTAGGTCTCAGTTCTGGAATTGTAGGCCTAAAGGTTTCAGTGGTGAAGCTGTCAGCCTGAAGGTCTGAGTGGTGGAGCTCCGAAGGTCTCAGTGGGAGAACTGTATGTTCTAAGGTCTCAGCGGTGGAACTGTAGACCCGAAGGTCTTAGTGGGGGTATTGTAGGCTGGAAGCTTTCAATAGTGGAGTTGTAGGTCGGAAGGTTTCAGTGGTGGAACTGCAGCTTTCAGGGGCGGAATTGTAGCCGAGAAGGTTTCAGTGGTGGAACTTTAGGCTCAAAGATCTCAGTGAAGGAACTGTAGTTTCGAAGGTTACAGTGGAGGAACTGTAGGATCAAAGGTCTCAGTTGTGGAATTGAAGGCCCGAAGATTTCAGTGGTGGAATTGAAGGCTCAAAGGTCTTAGTGAGATTTTTTAAGCAGGAAGGTTTAGTAGTGCAACCGTAGATCCGAAGGTCTCAGTGGGTAACTGTCGTCTGAAGGTTTCAGTGATGGAACTGTACATTCGAAGGTCTCAGTGGTAGAACTATTGGTCCGAAGGTTTCAGTGTTGGAACTGAAGGCCCGAAGATTTCAATGGTGGATATGTAGTCTTCGTGGTGGAATTAAAGATCAGAAGATCTAAGTGATGGAACAGTAAGCACTGTGGTGTAACTGTAGGCTCGAAGATTGCATTGGTGGCACTGTAGGTCTGAAGATTGCAGTGGTGGAACTGTAGATCCGAAGATCTTAGTTGGGGAACTGTAGGCTCCAAGGTTTGAGTGTTGGAACTGAAGGCCCGAAGATTTTAGTGGTGGAATTGTAAGGCAGGAGGTGTCAGCGGGGAACAGTAGGGTGGAAGTTAGTCATTCGTGGAATTGTAGGCATGAAGGTCTCAGTGTGGAATTATAGATCAGAAGATATATAGTGGTGGAACTGTGTAGGTCCGAAGGTCTCCGTGGTGGAACTGTAGATCAGAAGGCCTCAGTTGTGGAACTGTAGGACCGAATGGTCTCAGTGGTGGAACTGTATGTCCGAAGGTCTCTGTGTTGAGAGCTGGAGTACTGAAGGTTTTAGTGATGGAACTGGAGGGCCCGAGAATGTCAGTGGTGGAACAGTAGGACCGAAGTTATCTTTCATTGAATTGTACGCACGAAGAACTTAGTGGTTGAATTGTAGTTCCGAAGGTCTACTGTAGATTCGTAGGTCTCAGTTCTGGAATTGTAGGTCAGGTTAGGTTAGGTTAGGTGGCAGCCCGATGTATCGGGCTCAGTCCATTGTGATACCACATTGGTGAACTTCTCTCTTATCACTGAGTGCTGCCCGATTCCATGTTAAGCTCAATGACAAGGGACCTCCTTTTTATAGCCAAATCCGAACGGCGTTCTACATTGCAGTGAAACCACTTAGAGGAGTTTTGAAACCCTCAGAAATGTCACCAGCATTACTGAGGTGGGATAATCCACCACTGAAAAACTTTTTGGTGTTCGGTCGAAGCAGGAATCGATCCCACGACCTTGTGTATGCAAGGCGGGCATGCTAACCATTGCACCACGGTGGCTCCACCTCTCGGGCTTGCAAAAATTGCCGTAGTGGACGGTATTTCACGTCCCCATGGCGGGGTATTGATTAAAGTTTTTAACTAGCAATAATCGCACCTCAGTAGAACTTCATTGGTTACGATATCGCCTCTGCGCAAAGCAAAAGGGGTACTGTAGGCTGGAAGCTTACAAAGTGGGGGCGTAGGTACGAAGGATTCAGTGGTGTATCTGCAGCTTTCAGGGGTGGAATTGTAGCCGAGAAGGTTTCAGTGGTGGAACTTTAAGCTCAAAGATCTCAGTGAAGGAACTGTAGTCTTGAATGTCTCAATGGTGGAACTGTAGTTTGGAAGGTTACAGTGGAGGAACTGTAGGATCAAAGGTCTCAGTGGTGGAATTGAAGGTCACAGTGGTGGAACTGTAGATCCGAAGGTGTCAGTAGTGGAACTGTAGTTCAGAAGATCTTAGTGGTGGCACTGCAGATCGATATGTCCGTTGTGGAACTGTACACAGAAAACAAGTGTCTCGTAAATTTAAGAAGATTTTTACAATAATTTATTACAAGAATTTTCCAGAATTTTAGTTCATTTTTCGTATCTTCAACGAAAATTAACTACTCGGAAGGAAATTTTACAAATTCTAAGTAGCAATCGTTTAGTTCATGGCCTACAAAATACGATGGAAAATTCCTTAAAAAATTTCTTAACTGGTAGTTAAAAATTCGTTTGTCATGCTATAAAACTACTTGTGAAATGTAAAGTACTTTCTAAATAATAAGTGCAATTTACTATAAGATTTTTTTGTATGAGAAAATATTTTTTTACGAAAAATGAACTTGAAAGTGGATAGCAATTTCTTACTGACAATTCTTATAGTTAATAATTGTTGGTAAAAAATTACCCAATGAAATATTTTTAGTTCACATGTAATAAAATTTATAGACATTTTCGTCAAAAATGGTAGATAACATTTCTTGAAAATTTGGCAAATTTTAAGTTAAACGTTTCATCGTTCATAAAGTGGTGTGCCTTTACGAATATTATTCTTAGAGTAAATTTTCAGCAGATGCGACGAACTAATGAATAGTACAGAGATTTTTATCGGCATAGTGGAATGTGATTAATGTAAAGATGATGTTACTTGAGTTTTGTTGTGTATACATGAGCGTGGGTTGTTTTTATTTTTGTTCATTTAGTGGTTTGTGTGTGTGTGTGTTTATTGTGTGGATGGTTTATTTGGCTGGATGAGGTGTTGTTTTCAATAAAGGCACATGTGTTTTTGTTGTTGTAGGAATGTTTTGGCTTTGCTTGGTTTTGTTTGGCATGCTTCAGTTGTATATTTGGCGTTGGCGTGGACTGTTGCATCTTTTAAGTAGGTATGCAACAAGGGAATATAAAGGCATGGAATATTTTGGATTTTTGAGACATATATTGGTGTTTGTTTATTAAACCTTTTAAATGAAAGTTATTAATATTTTATCGGTAGTTTAGAAAAAAGTTATTACGAATATTTAGGAAAATATGTTGAAAGTGTATTGGAATTTTTAGTATTCTATGTAAAAAATTAATATTCAATTCCAGATGAATTTGGAAAATTTTTATTATATCTCAGCGTATAGTTTATTCATAAATTGGTAAGTATTTTTTTAACATGACTTTCTTTTAAAAAGAATATTTAGTTTATGTAGTATTATTGATTTGTGTAATTATTTTTATTGGACAACCAGTTTTAATGGTTTTTCTTTGTTGTAAAAACAATATTTAATGTTCGGAGTAACTCCAGGATGGATTCGGCAAATTTAAAAAAGTAGAGAATTGGTAAAGTTTCTTTAAAAATTGCTTTATTTCAATACAAATTTACGGGTTTTTGTGACCTTTTTTATCAATCAAACATACAGGTTTTTATGCCTTATTTTAGTATTTTTTTAATCAAAATTTTTGGAAGCCAATGTAAATATTTTTAATGTAAAAACAAATATTCTATATTTCAGAATAACCCTTAAAATTTGGGGACAAATTTTAGTACTGCCTTTTGCCTGTAAGCATTAATAGTGAATTGGTCAAGGGATTCTGTTAACTTTTCTTTTAGCCTGGACAGTCATCCTTATTTTTTTGTACTTAACGTGCCATCCTTCCTCATTTTGAGACTACACGGCTTATTTCAAAGACGCAATAATTTTCATCGCTGAGCGAAAAAGTGACCAAACTTGAGTTTTATTTCTTATTCTATTTGGTTTTAAAAGTATTATAAAACAAAAATTTAATAAAACGGTCGAATTAGTATAACTTAAATTGCATTTTCCAATAGAACTAAAATTTACAATCGAAAATGAAAATTACGTGTCGTCAATTTTGACGAATGATGACTGTCTAGGGTTATCAAGAATATTTGTTTCTTTATGCATAATTAATTTTTTTCATTAAATTTTTTGAAAACAATTATTAATAATTTTATTAATATTTAATTTCAGAGGTAACAGCCAAATAAATTTGGACAAACTTTTAAATATTGTCCGCCTCAGCGTACATATTAATAGAGAATTGGTAAGTTTTAATATTAAAACTTTGGCTTTCTTTCAACTAGAAATATTTATTTTATTATATCCTTCACATCGATAAAACACAGTTTTAAATGAGTTTTTATATAAGAATACTTCATTATTTCTCTAATTGTTTCAGGTACATAAATTTTATGAGATACGTTTCCAAAGAAAAGTTGAATTCCTTAAACACCATTTGATAAAATGCCCGCCAAATATGGTTAAAGGTTACAAGCTAAAATAAAGATTTTAAAAGATTATATGTCATTAGCATGGTGTATAATTTTTAACAATTTTCATCATTGCTTCCATTTTGTTTTTTTCGCAGCAAAGATATGTTGAAAAAATAACCTTACGATGAATAAAACAAAGGATAAGTCAAAAATGTTGCAAACAGCGGAGTTCAAATGAACTACTCTTCTGTTCCACGGGTTCATAATTTTTATTGCACAAAAACATGTGTATTAAGAACTTCATCATTAAGTTTTTATAATTAAAAGTACTTTTGCTAAAAGAAAAGTTTAATTTTAATGTAGAAGAATTTTCATAATAGTAAAA
This sequence comes from Haematobia irritans, assembly GCA_003123925.1. Classification (NCBI taxonomy): domain Eukaryota; kingdom Metazoa; phylum Arthropoda; class Insecta; order Diptera; family Muscidae; genus Haematobia; species Haematobia irritans. Next base: position 63,597 of record PGFW01002937.1, read on the forward strand.
CAGTTTGTTGTTCCTTTAATTATTTTAAATTTCTCTGTACTGTGGAATGATTGATTTAAAAATTAGTTTAGTCGTCGACATTCTTAAAGAGACTGTTAACCAATTTTTATTAAATCGGGGTCCTCCCAAAAAATAAGCTAAGTAATAACAAAATAATACTGACTTTTTAAAACTTGGTAGTGGTATATAATCTTTATGGCGTTGTAAAAATGAACTAAAAATAACAATGTTATAGTAATGAACTAAAATTTAAGAGAATATAAAACTAAGACAAGTTGAAAAAATCTTAAGGGCCTAATCAATGGTCAATATTACTACAAGTTTAGTTCATTTTTGCAATGGGAAAAAGGGTTCAACTGTTTTTTTCAGTGTAGTTCGCGAAGAATTTCAGTGGTGACCCTTTAATACTGTTAAGCCACAGTGGTGGAAAGCTTTAAGGCCCGAAGGTTCAAAATTCAGACTCAATGTGTGCAAAAAATGGCGACATAGACATCAGACGGACATGGCTAAATCATTTCAATTCTCCCTTCCTTTTCCCCCAATTAAAACATTTGGCCTTTTTGGAATGTTCATTCGTTGTAGTTCAAACAACTCCTGTTGCTCCAGTTGTCCGAATGCTTTTTTGTTACGAAGTTTGTAAGACACTTAATACGAATGGGGTCCAACCGCAAAATATGAATAAAATTGTTTGGCATAGATTTAACCATGTCACCGAGGTAGTTGACATTAACATTGTGGTTTCATGACAAAGCTCCGCTGGCAATAAACGGGCGTTATAGAATGAATAGGACACGTGTAGTTTTTTCCCTATTTCCGTTCAATGTCACATTGTTCAAATTCTTTTGAATGGATGAAACCTGTTTCC
>PGFW01002943.1:14509-25205 GCA_003123925.1 Haematobia irritans
CGCTCTCTTTCGGTTTTTTCACCTCCGAAGGCCACAACAGTCCGAATTGAACTGATTATCTCCTCAACTATGGATGCCGCTTTAGCATAGACATTTTGTTCCTCTGTAGTCAATTTACTTTGGTACTGGAAATAGAAGCAGAATGTAAGGCCCTCTGTTCCCAAATGTGACTCTTGGTGTTAGACCTACCTTTGATACAATATAATTGATAACCATGGTAAGTGGTATATATGCACATATGGCCAAAGTCAAACGCCATCCATAAATAAAAGAGATTAGAATACTGATCACAATATCGAAAAACATCATAACGAAATGACCAATAGTTTCCGATAACCCATTACGTATCTTCTCCATGTTACTAAAATGCATTGGGAATATCGAAAAAAAATTTTCACCAACTTAAAAATCCAACCTACTCTGTTATTCTAACGGCGAAATTTTGATTCTTAGCTACATCATGCCATCCAATATCTTGACGTATTGTAGCCTCAAAAAATTCCCGACGCATTCTTACTACGATATTTAGGGCAACATGATTGAAGAGATCCACATAGATGATACCAGTAATGAACATGAGAAGTGCATCAAGCGAACAGATTATGCCGAAGGACATGGAATCATTTTTCAATTCTTCCATATTTTCTTCGATGGATCCATTGCGTCTGAAATTGTAATATGTACATATATCACTAAAAAATTAAATAAATAAAACAAGTAAGGAAAGTCTAAAGTCGGGCACCACTTGGACCACTTTGTAGATCCACATTTTCTATACCACATCAAATCCGTCAAAATCCGTCTAGGAGACGAGATAGAAACATGGTGTCTTTGGCAAAAAATGCTCAGGTGGGCTCGTGAGTTGATATAACCATGTCCGTCTGTCCGTGTCCATTTTTGTAATCAAAGTCTACGTCGCAGTTTTAGTCCAATCGAATTCAAATTTGGCACAAGTATGTGTTTTGGCTCAGAATAGAACTCTATTGATTTTGGAAGAAATCGGTTCAGATTTAGATATAGCTCCCATATATATATATATTTCGCCCGATATGGACTTATATGGCCCCAGAAGCCAGAGTTTTACCCTAATTTGCTTAAAATTTTGCACAAGAAGAACAATTAGTACTATAGTCAAGTGTGCCAAATTTTATTGAAATCGGTTCAGATTTAGATATAGCTTCCACATATATCGTTCGCCCGATTTACACTCATGTGACCACAGTGGCCAATCTTTAACTCCGATTTAATTGAAATTTTGCAAAGGGAGTAGAATTAGCATTGTAGCTATGCGTGCCAAATTTAGTTGGAATCGGTTCAGGTTTAGATATAGCTCCCATATATAGCTTTCGCCCGATTTACACTCATATGACCACAGTGGCCAATATTTTACCCCGATTTAATTGAAATTTTGCACAGGGAGTAGAATTAGCATTGTAGCTATGCGTGCCAAACTTGGTTGAAATCGGTTCAGATTTAGATATATCTCCTATATATATGTTTTTCTGATTTCGACAAAAATGGTCAAAATACCAACATTTTCCTTGTAAAATCGCCACGCTTAGTCGAAAACTTGTAAAATGACTCTAATTTTCCTAAACTTCTAATACATATATATCGAGCGATAAATCATAAATAAACTTTTGTTGCGAAGTTTCCTTAAAATTGCTTCACATTTAAATGTTTCCCATATTTTTTTTTTACTAAAATTGTGTTCCACCCTAGTGCATTAGCCAATTTAAATTTTGAGTCTATAGATTTTGTAAAAGTCTATCAAATTCTGTCCAAATCGAGTGATATTTAAACCCAGCAAAAACTAGGTAACCACATCTCATTACTATTGACATTACCAGGAGTAAAGCTGTCATTACACGTTGCATTACATTGCGGCGAGTTATAAAGGGTGATACGGTCAAAATTTGGTCAATATAAACTTGACGTATTTCTTTCAATTTTGCATTTAAAAAACCTGAACACCCCTCATTTTGAAGGTGTGTGTGTAGAATGTTGCTCTTATTTTGATTTTGGAATTCACTCTTCAGTTGTCAAAATGCCGTCCAAGCAAGAAGAGCAGCGTATCAAAATTTTGCTCGCGCATCGCGAAAATCCGAGCTACTCGCACGCAAAGCTGGCAAAATCGCTAAAAGTTGCCAAATCAACTGTTACAAATGTAATTAAAGTGTTTGGGGAACGTTTGTCGACAGCCAGGAAGTCTGGATCGGGGGAAATCGAAAACCGGAAGCCGCTGAGACGACAAAGAGAGTTGCCGGTAGTTTCAAGCGAAACCCTAACCTCTCTCTCCGAGATGCCGCAAATAAGTTGGGTGTATCGTCTACAACCGTGCATCGAGCCAAAAAACAAGCCGGACTATCGACTTACAAGAAGGTAGTGACTCCAAATCGCGATGATAAACAAAATACGACGGCCAAAGCGCGATCCCGGAGGCTGTACACTACGACTGACGAAGTTTGACTGCGTGGTAATGGACGACGAAACCTACGTCAAAGCCGACTACAAGCAGCTTCCGGGACAGGAGTTTTATACGGCAAAAGGAAGGGGAAAGGTAGCAGATATTTTCAAGCACATAAAACTGTAAAAGTTTTGGGCAAGCCATCTGTACCTGTGGCTTGAAAAGCATCATTTTCATAGCTTCCGGGACTTTCAACCAAGAAATTTACGTGAAAGAGTGTTTGAATAAACGTCTGCTGCCTTTCCTGAAGAAACACGGTTGTTCCGTACTGTTTTTGCCGATTTGGCATCTTGCCATTACGGTAAAAAGCCATGGAGTGGTACGCCCCAAACAACGTGCAGGTGGTTCCAAGGACAAGAACCCTCCAACACGCCAGAGCTCACCCAATTGAGAAATACTGGGCTATTGTCAAGCGAACCTAAAGAAGACCAAAAAAAAAAACGCTAAGGACGAGCAGCAGTTCAAGGCAAACTGGCTTTCTGCGGCGAAGAAGGTGGACAAGGTGGCTGTACAAAATCTGATGGCAGGTGTCAAGCGTGAGGCCCGGCAATTCGGATTTGGAAAAGCGAAAGCCTAACTGGATATTTTTCCTGAATTTTATACTAATTGAACTTGAAAAAGAAATTTAATTTGATTTTTTAAACGATTTACCGATTTACACGGTTTTCCCTTAGACAAATTTTGACCGTATCACCCTTTAATCACTAACTTGTAATGACAAAAATAAATACTTCTCGGTAATTTTCGAATTTTTATTCTCAAATTTTTAGGCAGTTGTAGTTAACGAATTAATAAAATAGAATAAATGATGGTACCATTAGGTATAATTATTCACATAATCGAGCACTTACATAAAAAATCAAAAAGAATATGTAATGTAACGGTAATTCTGAAAAATTTTCCGTTAAGAAATTTTTATCACAAATATTTCATAATAATTGTGTTTAATGACATTATCATATTATGTTTTAAATAAATGCTTTCTTATACCTCATTCACATTACACTTCCAAAATGCGCCTAAACTAAATACAAATGCATTTGCCTTATAAAAAAGAGATTTAAAATCCACTTTTAGTAGATTTCGAACCTTATGTGAATTGGCTATTGGATATATTATAACGTAATTCACGAATCCAACTCCCTTAAACAACCTACATTTATTTCTATTTTAAGTGTGAAATTAATTTGCGTGTAATCTTATTTAGATTATTTATTAGATTTTTTGTTTATTTATACAATATTCGTTTCTATTCAAGTAGTTCTCCTATTACAGCATCACTCGCCATATTTTGATCCATTGTAATCGGCGATAGAAATCAATATTTTCGAGATTTGGTTGCCTGAGACAATAAGTGGCTATTTTGCAAGCTTTGGTGTATCTACGAATAAGTCATTACACACACAAATACATATTAGGTGATTATATGCTTTAAATGCACTACTTATTTTATGGCCGAAAGTATCCGGGGAGAAGTACTTTCCTTGTAGGACATGTGTATGTAAATGTATCCGAAGCGATGCCAATTAATAAGTGGTTATTAATTATTTTAAATAGGCTTACCTACAAGATTACCGGGTAATGAGAGGTTTTTATGCTGGGAATGTATGTATTTGGGATAAACCTTTATATATAGCACCAACACATTTGACGTATGTGATATGGTATCGAAAATTTAGATCTACAATGTGGTGCAGGGTATAATATAGTCGGTCCCGCCCGACTTTAGACTTTCCTTACTTGTTTTTTACTAAACATTGTGTTCCACCCTAGTGCATTAGCCGACTTAAATTTTGAGTCTATAGATTTTGTAGAAGTCTATCAAATTCTGTCCAGATTGAGTGATATTTAAATGTATGTATTTGGGACAAACGCTCTATATATAGCCCTCAACACAATTGACGGATGTGATATGGTATGCTGAAATATATAGACTATTAAAGTGGGTGCAGGGTATAATATAGTCGGCCCCGCTCGATTTTAGACTTTCCTTACTTGTTTTTATTTGTTTCAGCCAAAGCAAAACATGTTTTAGTGTAATCGAGCTTAATAAATAAATAGATAAATAAAAAATATCAGACAAGTTACTGCTTTCCTTTTTTCAATAGACTTTTTTCCGTTTTAAAAGACTTTTCTGCTGTTTCTACTAACACATTTCATTGGGTGAACTACATGTACAAGTCAATAGCTTGTTTCGTACAGAGCTTAGCGTGTTTTCTACAAACGGACATCGCTAGATCGACTCAGAATTTCATCAGAACCCTGGCCCCATATGGCGCAAAGTCAAACGCCAGGTCCATGATAATAAAAGAGATTAGAAATAACTGATCACAATATCGAAAAACATCATAAACGGAAATGACCAAATAGTATTCCGAGAACGTCCATTACCCGTATCTTCTCCATGTTACTAAATGCACCTTGGGAATGATCGCACAAAAGAAATTTTCAAACCAACTTAAAGACCTTAAAATCCAAGCCTACTCTGTTATTTCTAAAGGCGAAATTTATTGATTCTTAGCTACATCATGCGCATCCAATTAATCTTGATCGTATTTGTAAGCCTCAAAAGATTCCGCGACGCCAATTCTTACTCACGATATTTAGGGCAACGATGAATTGAAGAGATCCACATAGATGATCACCAGTAATGAACATGAGAAGTGCAATCACAGCGAACAGGATTGATGCCGAAGGAATGGGAATGGCGAATTTTTCAATTCTTCCATACTTTTTCCTTCGATGGATGCCAGTAGGTGGCGTCTGAAATTCGTAATATGTACATATAGTCACCTGAAAAAATTAAATAATAAATCAAGGTAAGGAAAGTCTGAAAGTCGGGCACTCACTTGACCACTTCTGTAGCAGCCTCACAAAAAATCGCTTCTGTAACATATGACTCCAATAACATATTTTGCTTCAAGCATATACATTTTTTGCGGTATTGCCCAAACATGTAGTATGTTTGATCTCTACGCAATATATAATGATGTTTGAAAAGCATTTATTTGGTCTAAACAATATATGTTTTGGTTTAGTCTAAGTTCAATACATTTTGTATTTTTGCATCGCAAATTCCATAATGGTGTCTCCAAAAAACAATATGTTATTCATGTGGAACGATAGTACATATGTTTGGAAGCATTTTTGCACGCCGGGGAAAATATATATGCTTAAAAAAAATTCTCCAAACAATATTGTGAGCTGCAAAAATGTTTATTTATTTATTTGATATATTCCTACAGATCATAATGAATTATGAAAATTAAACAGGTAATTAGGTGCTAACGAACATAGGTTTTTCGACCTGAATGCTCAAAATTATTGTTTTCTGCCCAATGTGTATATTCCCCGACATTTTCTGCACTTCCACGAGATTTTGTAGTTCTTAGCTACCGCTTTTTGTCTGTAATACAAACATTGTAGAAAGAAATTATTCTAATTTTATGATTTTTTTCAATTTAATTTTAAATACCTTTGCCGGACGGGGATTCGAAAACAGCGGACGCAACACAAGTTTGTTTAAAGGATCAAAGAGTAGCTGATCAAATTGCCAAAAGGAAAGATAAAATGTTATTTTGTAAATAACAAGCCCACAACTCACCAACTTAATTCAATATCGCTCCCTGTTAAATGCGCTCAAGCTACTAACCATATATGTTTAATAGCTATTTCTAAATTAATGATATGTTGTGCATTCGAAGCATATTAATATTTACAAACAGTTTATGTAGGCCAAGACATAATATGTTCTAACATGATTAAGATATATTGTCCAAACATGTTATGGCTAAGTTTATGAAGCATTATTAATGCTGTTGCACTCAAAAATATTGTGTTTTAAAAAATGTTGTTAGTTCCAAAATTATAATGTTTATAGGCCAAGCATCTGAAGAAAACCAGTCTTTTTCAACACGTGTAGATCGCAGCATTTTTCTATACCACATCAAATCCGTCAAAATCCGTCTAGGAGACGAGATAGAAACATGGTGTCTTTGGCAAAAATGCTCAGGGTGGGCTCGTGAGTTGATATAACCATGTCCGTCTGTCCGTGTCCATTTTTGTAATCAAAGTCTACGTCGCAGTTTTAGTCCAATCGAATTCAAATTTGGCACAAGTATGTGTTTTGGCTCAGAATAGAACTCTATTGATTTTGGAAGAAATCGGTTCAGATTTAGAGTATAGCTCCATATATATATATTTCCTCCCCGATATGGACCTTATGATGCCCAGAAAGCCAGAGTTTTACCCTAATTTTGCTTAAAATTTGCACAAGAAGAACAATTTAGTACTATAGTCAAGTGTTGCCAAATTTTATTGAAATCGTTCAGATGTTTAGATATAGCTTCCACATATATCGTTCGCTGCCGATTTACACTCATGTGACCACAGTGGCCAATCTCCCGATTAACTCGATTTAATTGAAATTTTGCAAAGGGAGTGAGAATTAAGCATTGTAGCTATGCGTGCCAAATTTAGTTGGAATCGGTTTCAGGTTTAGATTATAGCTCCCATATATAGCTTTCGCCGATTTACACTCATATGACCACTGTGGCCAATCTTTAACTCCGATTTAATTGAAATTTTGCACAGGGAGTAGAATTAGCATTGTAGCTATGCGTGCCAAACTTGGTTGAAATGGGTTCAGATTTAGATATATCTCCTATATATTGTTTTTCTGATTTCGACAAAAATGGTCAAAATACCAACATTTTCCTTGTAAAATCGCCACGCTTAGTCGAAAACTTGTAAAAATGACTCTAATTTTCCTAAACTTCTAATACATATATATCGAGCGATAAATCATAAATAAACTTTTGCGAAGTTTCCTTAAAATTGCTTCAGATTTAAATGTTTCCATATTTTTTTTTTACTAAAAATTGTGTTCCACCCTAGTGCATTAGCCAATTTAAATTTTGAGTCTATAGATTTTTGTAAAAGTCTATCAAATTCTGTCCAAATCGAGTGGATATTTAAACCCAGCAAAAACTAGGTAACCACATCTCATTACTATTGACATTACCAGGAGTAAAGCTGTCATTACACGTTGCATTACATTGCGGCGAGTTATAAAGGGTGATACGGTCAAAATTTGGTCAATATAAACTTGACGTATTTCTTTCAATTTTGCATTTAAAAACCTGAACACCCTTCATTTTGAAGGTGTGTGTGTAGAATGTTGCTCTTATTTTGATTTTGGAATTCACTCTTCAGTTGTCAAAATACCGTCCAAGCAAGAAGAGCAGCGTATCAAAATTTTGCTCGCGCATCGCGAAAATCCGAGCTACTCGCACGCAAAGCTGGCAAAATCGCTAAAAGTTGCCAAATCAACTGTTACAAATGTAATTAAAGTGTTTGGGGAACGTTTGTCGACAGCCAGGAAGTCTGGATCGGGGGGAAATCGAAAACCGGAAGCCGCTGAGACGACAAAGAGAGCTGCCGGTAGTTTCAAGCGAAACCCTAACCTCTCTCTCCGAGATGCAGCAAATAAGTTGGGTGTATCGTCTACAACCGTGCATCGAGCCAAAAAACGAGCCGAACTATCGACTTACAAGAAGGTAGTGACTCCAAATCGCGATGATAAACAAAATACGACGGCCAAAGAGCGATCCCGGAGGCTGTACACGACGATGCTGACGAAGTTTGACTGCGTGGTAATGGACGACGAAACCTACGTCAAAGCCGACAACAAGCAGCTTCCGGGACAGGAGTTTTATACGGCAAAAGGAAGGGGAAAGGTAGCAGATATTTTCAAGCACATAAAACTGTAAAAGTTCGCAAAGAAATATCTGGTTTGACAAGCCATCTGTACCTGTGGCTTGAAAAGCATCATTTTCAAAGCTTCCGGGACTTTCAACCAAGAAATTTACGTGAAAGAGTGTTTGAATAAACGTCTGCTGCCTTTCCTGAAGAAACACGGTTGTTCCGTACTGTTTTGGCCGGATTTGGCATCTTGCCATTACGGTAAAAAGGCCATGGAGTGGTACGCCGCCAACAACGTGCAGGTGGTTCCCAAGGACAAGAACCCTCCCAACACGCCAGAGCTCCACCCAATTGAGAAATACTGGGCTATTGTCAAGCGGAACCTAAAGAAGACCAAAAAAAAAAACTGCTAAGGACGAGCAGCAGTTCAAGGCAAACTGGCTTTCTGCGGCAAAGAAGGTGGACAAGGTGGCTGTACAAAATCTGATGGCAGGTGTCAAGCGTGAGGCCCGGCAATTCGGATTTGGAAAAGCGAAAGCCTAACTGAATATTTTTCCTGAATTTTATACTAATTGAACTTGAAAAGAATTTAATTTGATTTTTTAAACGATTTCACCGATTTACACGCGTTTTCCCTTGACCAAATTTTGACCGTATCACCCTTTAATCACTAACTTGTAATGACAAAAATAAATACTTCTCGGTAATTTTCGAATTTTTATTCTCAAATTTTTAGGCAGTTGTAGTTAACGAATTAGTAAAATGGAATAAATGATGGTACCATTAGGTATAATTATTCACATAATCGAGCACTTACATAAAAAATCAAAAAGAATATGTAATGTAACGGTAATTCTGAAAATTTTTCCGTTAAGAAATTTTTATCACAAATATTTCATAATAATTGTGTTTAATGACATTATCATATTATGTTTTAAATAAATGTTTTCTTATACCTCATTCACATTACACTTCCAAAATGCGCCTAAACTAAATAACAAATGCCATTTGCCTTATAAAAAAGAGATTTAAAATCCACTTTTATTAGATTTCGAATCTTATGTGAATTGGCTTTTGGATATATTATAACGTAATTCACGAATCCAACTCCCTTAAACAACCTACATTTATTTCTATTTTAAGTGTGAAATTAATTTGCGTGTAATCTTATTTAGATTATTTATTAGATTTTTGTTTATTTATACAATATTCGTTTCTATTCAAGTAGTTCTCCTATTACAGCATCACTCGCCATATTTTGATCCATTGTAATCGGCGATAGAAATCAATATTTTCGAGATTTGGTTGCCTGAGACAATAAGTGGCTATTTTGCAAGCTTTGGTGTATCTACGAATAAGTCATTACATATTAGGTGATTATATGCTTTAAATGCACTACTTATTTTATGGCCGAAAGTATGCCCGGGAGAAGTACTTTCCTTGTAGGACATGTGTATGTAAATGTAATCCGAAGCGATGCCAATTAATAAGTGGTTATTAATTTTTAAATAGGCTTACCTACAAGATTACCGGGTAATGAGAGTTTTTGCTGGGAAGATTACCGGGTAATGAGAGTTTTTGCTGGGAATGTATGTATTTGGGATAAACCTTTATATATAGCACCCAACACATTTGACGTATGTGATATGGTATCGAAAATTTAGATCTACAATGTGGTGCAGGGTATAATATAGTCGGTCCCGCCCGACTTTAGACTTTCCTTACTTGTTTTTATTTGTTTCAGCCAAAGCAAAACATGTTTTAGTGTAATCGAGCTTAATAAATATAAGATAATAATAAAATATCAGACAAGTTACTGCTTTCCTTTTTTCAATAGCAGCTTTTTTTTTCCTTTTAAAAAGACTTTTCTGCTGTTTCAGCAAAATTTCATTAGGATGTATACTACATCGTAACAGTCAATAGCTGTTCTGTACAGAGACTTAGCGTGTTTTCTACAAACGGACATCGCTAGATCGACTCAGAATTTCATCAGAACCCTGGCTACACAGAAAAAAATACCACCAAAATATTTCCAATTAAAAATTTGATTGAAGTTGAAAATGTTTTCAATTAATAAATTAATTATACAATTAACCTTTTAATCAAGATAGAAACACTATGTTAATTAATTCAATGACTGAAATTTTAAAATTGTTTAATTAAAAAATAGTATTTTTTTAATCAAAACTCGAAAACTCAATTAAAAAGTGATGGACATTTTTTTTTTAAATTAATTGAAATTTGCTTATGAAACCCATTAATTTTTTAATAAAGTTTTTTTATGCCCAATTAAAACTGTGACTGATACTATAATTTTCGTGATTGAAGACATTTCAATTAAAAAATTAATTGGATCAATTAATTTCGTGATTGAATCAGAAAAAATTTTGTTTATATATACTTTATGGGATCTGAGACCAATATTTTGATGTGTTGAAACCCCTATACCCCCCACCACATCCTATAGTGGAGGTATAAAAATAGAAATCAACAAAATTGACTTGCGTTAATAGACGCCGTTTGAAC
>PGFW01002943.1:54979-70868 GCA_003123925.1 Haematobia irritans
GAAAATTGCTTGAACTCAAGTAAATTTCGCAGATTTACTTCTTAACAGATTTAAGCATTTTCAAATCAAGACGTTATTTTAATAATTTTCTTGCACACTTTACAAGAGATGTGTAATGATTCCTCTAAACTCAACACAAAATGGTTCTTCATAAATCAGAACTTTTTTGTTTTACAATGAAATTTAAGGGTTAATTTCTTGTACTATGCAAAATGGTTTTAGTTCAAATTATTAGGTAAGATAATCTATACTTTAAATTTAGTCTTCGGGAAGCTGTCCCCCAAAGTCCTTCAAGCCCGCTACTGATACATCTTCAAAGGAAACACCTAATATTTGGTTCATGGTGGTGGGTTTTTTTTAAGGTTTCGCGCATTTTTCTTCAAAATTTTATCTTCTCTACTAGACACTGTTTGTTGCCTAAGAATATTCTTTTGAACTGCTTTTCTAGTACTAGAAATGACTATTTAGAATACTATAGCATATTGGTATATTTCCATACGGAACAGATTCCATTTTCAAATATTGGTGATATTTTTTATTTTTTCGTATTAATATTGAAAAACAAATTGTAAAATTTTTTTCTGAATATATAGGGACTAGAAATTTTATGTTATAAAACTGCTAATTTTCTAAGTTATAGAAAATTTGAGATGGATTAAATGTTTTTACTTACTGCGATGCTAGCGAAGTGATGATCCGGAAAAAAATTCTTAAAACTTATGCTTATTTATGTTATTTTCTAAAATAAGGAAAAATTAATTTGGTCCTGGGGGAGGGCCAAGCTGAATTAATTAGTTTTAATTATATTTAGCGAAAAAATGAACTTTCAGAAATTATGCAAAAATTGTGTAAAATAAAAAAAATTATATATAAGAGAGCTCTATTGGTAAAAATATTGATGAATTGAATAACGTAAAACATAAATAATTTCCACGGGTAATTTAAAAATAAAAATTTATATGTAAATTAAAGTTTTTCATAATTTTAACAGTCGGTAAATAAGTACGAAAGTATTAATATATTAAAACGTTGTTACTCAAGGGTCTATAGTTTCAGTGGCTAAAAGATTAAAATCGTGGGGAGTTAATGGTGGGGTTTTAGTGGGGTTTGCAGACTAGCTTTGGGAAGTGGTTTAAATAATAATTAATTCTCCGAAATAATACAATGTCAATACATCGAGATCCTGTAATGAATATGTTACTAATATAGTATTGAAAAAAAATGTCCATCTGTTACAGAAATTCCAATGTTCACATAACCAATCCCCATCCTCCAGCCATGTAATAGTATCTGATCCGAATTAAGTTCAAGCACGTATATAACGGTCATTTTATCATAGGTAAACACGGTTTCCTTAATTAGTCTCATTGTCGAATACACAAAAAGTTGGCAGTTCGGAGAGGTAGTTCGCAGTTAAAAATGGTTTCATTGCCTACTATTTAAAAAATAACTACAAACTACATTACACTCACCACATTATATTTAAAATACAGGATGATAATTACATAAAGATTTCCAACTAAAAGTATTAAAGTTTCATTCCTGTTCAACCGTTGGCACTTTAATTATATAGCTTTAAATATTGGCATTTGTGAAAAGAAGGCTCACAGAAGAAGCTGTGAGTAATGATTGTTATAAATGCCGAAACCATTGCCAGTATAATGAACATGATCAAATATGTTTAAATTAATTAGCACTAATAAAAAAAAAAAGAAGTAATATACAACATATGACATTATCAGCATATTGTACGCAAGGATAATACGATTTTATATCCATTGTTATGTGATGCTGGCGTTTTTTTTGTTTTTCAAAACAAAAGTAAATGGAACATTTGAAGTTAGACTATCTTAAAGTAGAATGATTAGTTGTGTTGTGAAAGTAAGAGTTAATATTCTTCAAAATAATTATAGAAAACAATATCCATGAAAAGTCTTACCACTGCATATGCGAGCACAATAGCCAACCATTAGCGTGGTGCGATTTTAATCATCCAAATTTTATTACGAAATTGGATTTCGCCCTGGTGAATCGAACTTCTCCTATGATAAGGATATGATGCAACGTCAAAGAGCAAATCCTATCTTAACAATTTTCTCAAATGTCCCATTAAAATGTGAAATTTATATTATACTCAAACGGAAGAATTATTGATATTTGAAACACAAGCGTATGACTATTAATTATTCAAATCAGAATTGTAATATGTTGTTTAAACTTGAAATTCTATCGATTTTTTTGTTATCAACATAAATTGGCTTTATCTTTTCCACTAGAATAACGCAATATTTGGAAATGTAAATATTTATTAAAATTCTTATATTATTGACCGTTCGTTCATATATATCCAGAGAGTACATATACACTGTTTTTATTTTTTTAGACAGAATTCCTTTCATACAGCGCAACATCATTCTGTTTAAATATCACCCTTAATTAGCATAAACACGGCTAATTCTTAATTGGGTCTCACTAACAAAGAGAATTATTTGAATTATAACACTCTAAATAAGGCAGGACTTTAATTTCAAAATTTAGAAAATTTTTACTTATGCTCCACGTATGGTAAAATGTTACTTTAAGTCAATTGTACGCAATCGTGTACAGAACAATTTCTTTTATTGAATTTTAAAAATTTAAATTTACAATTTGAGAATTATTTGGAAAATAGTTTCTGATTTCCAAAGTCTTCGAATTCAAATGCATAATTGACAAAGTGTTATTTGTGTTATTAAGTAACTTGCAAGGATAAAGTTGGAAAATGAGCATCAATATCCAAGATTAGCTTGTTGACTGAATTTTCAGAATTGAGCGAAATATTACCTCATTGGAAATGCTTAAGGCAGATCTTTCCTCGATCATTCTTTTTTGGTGTATATCTGTAATAGTTGGTGAGGTTTGAAATGTCTGAGTTGTCTCATTGTGCTTTTTCTAACTTGAATAATTATACCCTTAAGCGGCTTTGCGCGAAGGTTAAGTGTTATAATACTTCATCTCCTAAAGCGGGAAGCATATCACATGGAACGGCGAAAGGATTTTAATTTCCACAGATAGACTTATATTCTATAATCGATTTTTTGCTTTGAAGACTAGTACGGAGAGGGATTGACCTAGTAAATGATTCTAAATTCTTCTTATCTAACGGAATCACGCTAGACAAGTAGAAATCTCAATTTTAAAGTATTTTCTTCTTGGAAGAGCAACCATGCTGTAGTATTAAAGGGTAGATTCTGTAGAATCTGCATGCCATCCACAAAATTTAATGTATTAGAAAATTCAACAATAGACAATAAGCTTTTAATGGCGTATATTCAATATGAGATCATTCTGGCGGCGTTTCTCGGACATGCGAAGGTGGCTTTAATAATTATAAACGTGAAATAATTGTGATAAAGTAAGTACAGTTATCGGCATACCCAGTGTGTGTTGCAATTTGATTAAGCCCCTAATGCCACCGCCGCGTTAAAGGCACACTACTTGAAAGGTACGTTGGAGATTATCGAATTTCCGCTGCTCGACCTGGTAAGTGTAATCAACAAATATAAAAGATTATAACTTTTTTAGCTGGGTGGCGATTTTATCCTACTGCAGCTAGATTGCGACTGGTGACATTATCTTAGAGGGTTCAAGAAGCTTTCTCTAAATATAGTGGGTTTTTCATAACTTGGATGATGTGGAACGCCGTCGAAGACTATCCTGATGGTCTCACTATAAAAGGAAGGTTCCCTTGTCATTGGCTTACAATGGATCGGCGCACGCACTCAGTAATAAGAGAGAAGAAGCTTACCACTATCAAAATGTTGGATCGAATCATCAAATGGATTAGCGAAATATTTCTAAAGTGGAACGCCTGATTCATCGGGCTGAGCCACCTAACCTACACCTCAACACATGGTATTAAGAAAGAATGGTGTAGAGACAATTCGTTATAAAAGTTGATCGAGGTGATGTTGCTAAGCAGTCAGTTTGTAGGGTACATGGTGGGTAGGTTAAGGATCTATAGACGTTAACACTCTCACAAGGATGGAAGCTAGGACGCACTAGAGGATTGGCCACAAGGGAGGGGTAATTATAACCTTTGCGGTATTGGCTACTGTGGTGAACGAGGTATTGATTGGGGACTGGACCCAGTAGGGGGCATCAAGGTAGTGGCATACCGCGGATGACATTGGTGATAAATGGTATCGGGAAATTCCTGACTCTACTGTCGGAGATGTGCTGAGCGGTTCATGTAATTTGCATGATAAGGTTTACATGCGTATTAGGTTATGATATGTGGCAGCGTCCGTATCGTAGTCCAGGTCATCACTATAGACTATTCAGTCCATTGTGAATACCAACAGTGGTGAACTTCTCTCTTATTCACTGAGTGCTGCCCGATTCCATGTTAAGCTCAATGACAAGGGAACCCCTTTTTATAGCCGAAGTCCAAGGCGTCCACATTAGATGACAGGGTATCTAAGAAAAGGTTGAACGTTTTTCCAAATATTGAGCGGCAAGTCACAACCCATTTAATGGAAATCCCCCAATCTTAGAAGTAACTTTGAACACCTGGTTAAGCAAAGAAATGTCACGCAGTTCATTATACTGAGGTGGGGATAATTCACACGGCTGAAAGCACTAAAACTTATTTTGGGTTGTAGCAGAGATATTAAAAAAAATTATATCTTTACCGGTTAACGACTAAAAGGAAAGCGGGAACCCACGAAACCTTTGTTAGAGTTGTATTTGTGCAAAGGCGAGGGCATGCACACCATTAGTGCACCAGCGGTGGCGTCCAGTTTTGCAGTAACTTTCGAGATTTTTTTGGAACCAGTCATTTTTTGGAATCGGCATTACGCTGGGGTTGAACCCTAAGACAAGACGGAGCTGGTACTGGTTACAAGTCTCCTGAAATTCCAGGGCAACGAAGCTGTACCCTCTCGATAATCAGCTAGGTACCTGGGAGTTCTTTTCGATCAAAAACTAACTGGATGGAGAATACTGCGGACGCAATAAATAGGGCCTATGCGGCTTATACCTCGTTGCCAGACATTATGTCGGACGGAGAATTGGGGATGAGGCCATTCTTCTTGGACATGGCTTCTTTTATATTTTCCCAGACACAACAGGAGTGTTATAAGGATGTCTAAATTGACCACATATGTTATGGTGTATTACATACTATATCTGCGGTAGGATGAATATAAATCAGAACTGAAAACAAAGGAGCACAACAAGTAAATCCAATAAATGTACGAAATGAGAATTAAATGGCGGAAAGTCTAGGAGCATACAACTATTATTATATCTTATACGCGATGCTATGGGACTAGGAGGTCTCAGCCACGTGTCATATAATTTTTATTCACAAAACATTGTATTAAGAACTCTTATGCGCCAATGGGGCTTTGGGCAGAGAGTAATTTTGAATTGGGATGTAATAATCATAAGCCATACTCTCGAATTTAACTATGGCTGTTAATTTGAAAGAAGCGAAAGGTAGGAATCGAATCTGAAAACACTATTCTGGCATAGGAACTAAATAAGTAGCTTTGTAAACACGAATCTGAGAGTATAAGAGATGCTCTGAAGCAAGGCATACTAGCACGGGAGGCTGGTTCGTCTGGTGGCCCTAAGTGAAATAAAGTAGAGAACGTTAATTAATTTTTAATTTGCTGACGATATGGAGCCACCTCGTGGGAATGGGAAATGTCATTGAATTGGTCCTTGGGGACATTAACACAATACAATTTAGTCATTAGTTTCCGGGCAAGTAGTTTAGAGCGAGTTTGGGACAATCTACAGGAGTGATATAACACACCGCAGTACAAGGCAACCCCTGAACCAATTAGATTATGGATAAGGCGTCCAAATTAATGGAAGAAGGAACGGGCAACAGAATCTATTGTAGTGAACTAGAAATAAGGGAGTCTTAAAGTAACGCTGGATCAGTGATCGACCATATGGCCCACTGAGCATATTGGTCGCGACATACATTATACCAAAGTATTAGAGGAGTTGGAAGACAGGTAGGATACCCCACTTTCGGTTGATAGATTCATCCTGAACATGTTATACGGCGATTTCCCGGGTCCAACAAAGATAAGGAAGGATAAGAACGAGGGATAAACGAGGCCAAACATAGACATACTCGGAATCTATTGTTTTAGTGAAACTGGGGGATACAGAGCGGATGTTCTTTTATCACTGGAACCTCTGGATATGGGAGGGTATATAGTATGGATTGGGCAAGGTCTTTAATGTTTTGTTCCGTTGTAAAAGGATTGAACTAAAATGCAATTTTATAAATTAACCCTTAGGAAAATTTAAGATTAGTAAAAAACTTATTTAGAACTATCAGATCACAACGTTGAAGAAAAAATGCAGAGTAAGGGGCTAAATCATCTGCTGGTGGCAGATCTCGGGAATTCACTGACTGAGTGTTTTAGTGTTCATGAATGAGGTTGTTGCAATGGACAAAATGGGTTTTGCAATTACAGTGTTTTTGTCAGTGCAGTAGAGACAATTTAATTTAAGTACACCCTTTCTTCAATCGACGAGGTCAAGCCAGGCTATAAAGGCATTGGTGCAGGTGGCTGGGGACATCATTAAGCGAAAGTGCTGCTGGCAGAGGTAGTCCAGCCGTTGTCGGGAGAACTCAAACGGGAATGTTTCTACTCAAATGAACAAGCTTTGATGGCGCACATGAAATATATTTACCAATGACTATTGCTCTCGTTGCATTAGGGTGCCTTATCTCACAGTGTGTTCCGGAATCGATACGAACTTGTCGCAAATGACTATAAAGGGTAGATCGGTAAAACTGGTGGGATAACTGTATGTATCGAAACCCTTATGAAAAGAAGCGGCTAAAACATATATATTGCTGCACAATTATGTCTTTAAATAGGTATGTGGGAACAAGCAATTATATGGCATCATGTTCGAATTTCACGGGACCATGCAGAAGACACCTTGTCTGAATTTACTCCGGAATAACTGATCAGGTCTGTAAAGCGGCTATTGAGAATAGATAAAAGCAAAAAACAGGGTATGTATACATAACATTAATCGTGTGGGTTAATCTTATTCTTATCTACTTAATAAGCAACATTGTTAATTATACCAGTTCATTTACTCTATTTGGTCTCCGGTGGAAACTGTGAGGGGTTCAGCCTGCAAACGCATATACATAATATCTCCTGCCAATGTAACGTAACAGATAATTGACGCAAGGTCTGTAAACAATATACATCATGCTCGATATTTGCCAAGCATTATGTGTTAGAACCAGGCAGCGCCTCTAGTGGATAATAGCGAAGATACAATTTCAAATAACAGTAAGTTATATTTAATATTCGGAATTACTAAGCAGCTAAAGGTACACGAATATTCCTGACCCTGACAAGCAAGGCGAAATTGCTAGCTATTGACAGAGATTCTATTGGAGAAAAGCAAATATATCATTTCAAATAACAGTAACTTTTCATTATTCTGACACTGCACTATGGGCGGAAATTGAAAATTTGCGGCAAAAATTATTTACAATAAAGTATCTAGTATCTCAAACATTGTATACCGATATTTCTTATCTAAATCAAATGTTACCAAAGAAAAGGATGTCAATCCCCCTTATTCCAGAGGCGTTACTATAGAGGGGTCGAAATTGTAATTCCACTTGGAATACTATAGAATATACTTATATATGGAATTTAATTTATACTTGCTTATTTTCCTCATTAAGAAATCGCCTTATCCCCAGAACTTGATATAAATAGTATAAACCAGTTGCCATTTTATTAAATTTATTTTATTAATTAAGATTAACATGTATTAATCATCAAAATCACTTTCTTCGGTATCTAATTTTTTGTTCGCAGTTATTAACCGATTTTGATAAAATTTGGTACCACGTGTTTTCTTGGTAAATTTGGAAAAAATTGGATCAAGGTTAGATATTGCCCCCATGTATATGTATCGCCCGATTTCGACAAATAAAATCATGCTGCGCTTATTTATTACTAGATTGTCTTCACATTTTACACAAAGTAATAAATGGTATAAATAGTACCCTTAAAGTGTGCAAGATTTCATAAAATTCGATCCAGATTTAGATATAGCTCCCGTATATATGTATCTTTTTCCCAAATTTGACTATAAAACCCTTACATTTATTTTAGTATGGGCAAGTTTGGGCAGACAAACCTTACAGTACGTAAAAGTATACTTTCTCACGAACAATTATAAGCAACAATTTTCATTAACAATCGTTAACATTTCTAGTTCTATTCCTCGTAAATATACGTATGTACTAAAATTGCTGTTATCACTGTTGAATCCACAAATTTAAGTTGAAAAACAAGAATATTTTTTAAAGTGTTTACAACCTCTTGAACTACTAATCCTGCTCTTAGAATCCACATTTAAAAGTTTTCTTTTTTCCCCTTTTATTTGGAAAAAAATTAAGCGTGAAATTTTTAATGTTTTGCACTTCTTGATTACACGCAACTTGTATAAATTTTGGTAAACACTGACAGCTTTTTTCTTCTGAACAGGTTTGCCAAGTTTCAAATTAACTTTCGATTTGTACCTTACAATATGTTCTATAGTAATTTCGATTGGAACATCCAATAAATTTTCATTTTGAAAATTTGACTTTTTGCCGCGATTTCCGCCCATAGCGCAATGTCATGCCCATGTAAAAGTATTACTTTTGATATATGTACGAAGAAGTTGTTACCTAATTTGGCGCAGACATACTTGTACTCATACCTTGTAATATGAGTTTTTGCTGGGTGGCAAAAACGGTTGCCACTGGCGAGGCCAAAAAAAAATTTTCTAACAAAATAATATTCTAAAGAAAATTATAACAAAAATAACATAATTTTACTTTACATATGCCAGTTAAATTATTTCTAAAATAGATTTTTTTAATTTTGATTCTTATAGAAAATTAATTTGATCCCAACCATTTTGAATTTCTGTAATGAAAATATTGTCATAATTTATATGGGTACAGATAAATGTTTTAAAAATTTATTTATTTAATGTTTTTTCAAATTTTATTTTTAATTGAAAAATTTTATCAACTTTATTTCTAATAAAAAATTTATCACAAACATTTTTATTTCCTATAACAAAATAAACTTATTTATATAAAGAAAGAATTTCTGTGAAAACTTTTTTAATATGATATAAACTCTGAAAATGAATAAATAACATTTGTCAAAGCTTTTTATTCTGCCTCTATAGAAATATTAGTTGTAAAAAATATTTTACGTTTCTACCTAAAGCAAAATTGGATAGCGTCTCTATAAATTTAAATTACTATTTAGATGGAAGAAATATTTCAATATTTTATTGTGATATACAACGTTGATCCTTAAAATTTTGATGAAAATTTCAATTCTATAGAAAGAAGTTTGTCAAAAATATTATTTCTAATTCAGAGGAAAATATTCATGTCACCAAAATATTAATCACTTTAGAAATTTCAGACCCCAAGTATTTTTATTTGTATAGATTGGAAATTATCAAAATTCAGTTTCCAGAAGCAATAGACAAATTTTTTTTTATTTTGGCCAAAAATTGAAATATTTCTTAGCTAATATTTTTTTTCACAAACTTTTTCTATAATATCAATGTTTTTGTCAATATCTGATGTCATCAGTATAATTTTTGATCAAAAATATTAGATTTCTGTAGAAATGTTATTTGTCAAATTTAAATTTCTATAGAAAGTTCATGGGCCAAAATTTAAGATATACTATTTATGAAGATTTAATGTCAATATTTTATTTCTATAGAATTTCACTCAATATATTTTAATTTGTATAGTCACAACATAAGAAATTTTGTCCATATTAATTTTTTCCGTTCATGATCGAGAATTTCGTCAATTTCTATATTTAGGTCAAAAGCAAAAACAAAAAAAACTCAAGATTTGTATTTCAATTCAAGAAAATCTTTTTAGTCCTTGCTAGTCGAACATTTAGTCTTGCTGTCGAGAGCTAGTGCAGAAAAAATATACTATCTCTCTCCGAGAGTTCAATGAACTAATTTGTTATTTTTGATACAAAATTGTTTTAGTTATTGTGGGAATGCAAATTTTTATTAAATATAATTTTTTATTTTAGCCATAACTATTCCGGATTTATCATATTGATAAAATAAAAACACACACACAAACTATTAAAGCATTTAAATAC
Organism: Haematobia irritans; assembly: GCA_003123925.1. Taxonomy (NCBI): domain Eukaryota; kingdom Metazoa; phylum Arthropoda; class Insecta; order Diptera; family Muscidae; genus Haematobia; species Haematobia irritans. Next base: position 65,170 of record PGFW01002943.1, read on the forward strand.
CGTACCAATGAAGCATAAGCAAGGAAGTGCAATGCTGATGTTATAATGCTGTTGGCTTACAAATTTGTTGCACAGTGGATTGGGCTAATGTAGGCAATATTGAATGTCAAGGGTGAATAATATTTGCCTTAAATTGTTAAATGGGGGCCCTACAGATGTAAAATCTCAGCAAACACTCTCATTACCAAATGAGAGAATAGTTTAAAATTGCTAAGCAATTATTAATTAAATGGACATCCTGTTTACTTTTGCAAGGGCATGGTCTATGAGGAAAGTAATTCTCTGTAGCATTACCAAGAGCCAATTTGTAAGCATTGACGTATGAACAAAAAGTTTAGTTTGTGCGAAGTCATTATTCCCAAGCGAAATGTAATGTTGGGGGTATTTGCAAGGCATATACAAAAATTTAAAATATTTTTGTGTGTATGGATGTTTTTGGGTTTTTGTTATATGGAAGTTATGTAACCTTTTCGCATTTTATTTGAGATCGTTTACTGCAGCCAAACAAAAAAATGTATCTACGGTGACTTTTGCCTGTATGAAGCTGCTGCGGCTTGCAGCGACAATAGTTCACATACTATCTGCTCTCTGAGAGTTCAATGAACTAAGTTTGTTAGATTTTTGAATACAAAAATTTGTTTTAGTTTTGGAATGCAAATTTTTTATTAATATTTTTTTTATTTTTAGCCATAACTAAAATCCGGATTTATCATATTGCAAAATGAAAAAAAAAACACACACACAAAATATTAATGACATTTAATCCGTCAATGAGCATAAGACAGTGAGTGCAATGCTTATTTTGAATCATCTTAACCGAGCATAGAGTTTGATAATAAAATTCAATTATCGGTATGCGTTGTTCGTCTGTAAGAGATTCATGGTTAAATTATAGACCAAATGTGCATCAGCTGTTTAACCCAGTGTTGCCAAAAAGATAATAGTTACAAAAGCACCCTATAGTAGCACCAACCTGCATATTGAAAGACGTTGTAATTTCCGAAGACTCCTCTCCATGGGAATAGCTTTAAATTTTTGTGATGGGTATAGTTTAGGCGTCCACGAATAAATTCCGTTACGCACTTCAAAATTAGAACCAAATTACGAGATTTAAAATGTTCCTTAAGTTTTTCCATATGGGCTGAAGATAATTTCAGAAATCTCTTAATTTAAAAAAAAAATTATTTGTCTCAACCTACAACATTGCTCTCAAATATGATATGCTTTCGCCCAAATCACTTAAATCCCAAACACGAATTCATAGTTCATGAATTCATTTGGAAGAGTGTAATTGAGCAAACTTCCCAAAACAGGCCATCGTCAGAGAAGAGGAGAAGGATGCCTTTCTTGTCCTTCTAAGAAACTATATTTTCTATCGGTTTTTTTCGAAATTGAAAATCTAGGAGTTCTTTGGCGACAATAAAAAAGGTGTGTCGAAAATGTGCCCATCGTCGCATTTGTGTTTGTATAGGGCCCCCATATAGACCGATGCTCCCATTTTGCTTCTCTGCGGGCTTCTAGGAAAGCTATATTTAGCCATCCGCTTTTAGCCTGAAATTCTTGAGCGCTACAATAAACTGTATTTTTTACAATGATTTGCCTGAAATTCGAAAATCTAGAGGGTATTTTTTAGAACGAACAAAATAAGGAGTGCCGAAATTGGTATATTTTTTGGTAATATGACACCCCATGTCAGACTGATCTCAGGGTAATAGCAGGCGCACTGATCATCGAATAATTGGCTGTCCAAACCTGAAAGTAAAAGTTCCAGATTTTAGCTCATCGTGTTAAAATAAATTGCGGAAAAAATCGACCGATTTAAGAATTTTAAATCAAAGGCGTCATTTCAACATATACACGATGATGGTTTATATTTTTCTCTTAAAACTCAAACAAAAGTGGGTTCCTCAAATAAAATCGCAGAGACTATCCTGTCTTCAATAGGTAGAGATTTTGAAAGTTTGTCTTCGGGAGCTGGCTCGTTTGGGAGAAGATATTGTCATCGAAACCCCCCTACAGATTCTTATATATTATCAGTACCCACTACGACGAAGAGTTTTAATAGTAAAAACTATTAATCAACCTTGATTCATGGTTGTGAGGTATCTTAAAATTCGGCCCGGCGCGAAATTTAAACTGCTGCTATATACTTCGTGTTTCCACCTAGTACATTAAATATCTGTCCAGATTCGAGTTTCATCGACGTTAAAATGTATGTATTTTGGACAAAACCATAATATAAAATATGCCCGACCAACACAGTTGACTGGATGTGATTATGGTGTCGAAAGTGGTGCAGGGTAATAAACATACGTCCGCCCGCCCGACTTTAGGACTTTCCTGTACTTGATTTAACCTGAAACCTAATGGGATGAAAACTTTTGCTTATCGAAAAATGGTTTTGTAATAAATTGGGTTAATACATATATATGAGATCTAATATCTGGAATAAAAAATTTCCTAAATTTATAATTGGTAGAAGGTATTGCAAAATTGAATGCAAAATCGATTAATAAATAACGCCAATTGTAAGATAGAAATTTTGCCAATCGAGACAGCCCTCGGACAGCATGTACAGACGGACATGGTTATTTTGGCTTACTGAGTTGATTAATATATTAAATTATCGGTGTTGATCGCTCCTCTCTTTATCGCTTATATGTTTCGGTTTCAAGGCGCCCATTAGCCCAATCTTCTGATTCTGCACTTGTTGGCTACTTGGACACTGCAATTTTACTGCCCTCTTGCCTCGAAATTGCGAACAATCTTGAGGTAATTTAGTTCACTTTTTGTACCCACATTTAAAAGCACAATAGTGATCAGGGTAAATAAACTTTTATCTAGCCAAAAAATGTGCGCTACCAGATAATATTGATTTTTAGACCCGAAATAAATAATAAATACGATCGACTCCAGAATCACTTCCTAGGGCGCTTGGTGTCCGTCCGTCGTTCGTGCTGCCATGTATGTTGTTGATCGCATGGATTCCGGATTTTTTGTAACAACAAAAAAATTAAAAAAACCCCCCCGGAAAAATGTTGTTACAGGGTGGTTTTTAGGGCAGGCAAGGACGTAACGTCTGTTAAAATTTGGAATAAATCGGATCAAATTCAGATATACGCTCCCATATATATGTATCGCCCGATTTGACAAATGGGTCACTTGAGTTTTTGACTAATCGATCGTTATCAATTTGGTACAGAGTAATCTTTTATATCACCTTCTAAGTCTGCAAAATTTCATCGAAACGCTTCAGATTTAGATATAGCTCTCATATGTATATATCGCTCGATTTTTACAAATTTGGCCATAAACCCTCATTTATTAACCGATCTTACTCAAAACTCGGCTTACTCTAGTCTTCTATAGGACTAACTATATGTGTGAAAAATCATGGAAATCGGTACAGATTTAGATATAGCTCTCATATATATGCATTGCCCGATTTTCTAAAATTTGGTGATAATAGCCTTATTTATTAACCGAAACCTTCTGTAGTACCATCAAACCTGAAAAACATCAATCCAAATCAGTTTCAGATTTAAATATAGCTCCATAATATATGTAGCGCCAATTTTCAAAAATTTACCCCTTATAACTTTATTTCTGTCCATAAATAGTTTTATTTAGTAACCGATCTTACTTAAATTTAGCACAAAATAATCTTCTTTACTATGAACCAAACCTATAAAATATCTTCCAAATCGATTCGGATTTAGATATAGCTCCCATATATATGAGGTTTATCTCCCAAGCCTAAACCAACTATACCCCACAAATGCTTATGTTTACTAATTCAGTAGGGGTGGTTTAGTGTATGATATGGTCGGCCCCGCCCGACTTTCTACTTTACTCACTTGTTTTTTCTTACTTATACTTATACTACGCTTTACTTGCAAAATTTCTACAAATTTACAATTCAAGGGATATTTATACAAAAAACTTTTGGTTGGAATAAGATTTTTTTTTAATATGGTGATTTGGTAGAGTTTCTATAAAATTTTCATAGACCATATTTAACTCGTATTTAAATAAGAAACCGTGGTCCGGAGTCTCCTAGCAAAAACAAGGTAAGAAATTGCTTACCAAGAGCATTTGTATCATACCCATAAGCGTAGGAAGGCCTCTGGGGAGGGGGCTTAGACCCCCCAGAAAAATTTTAGCCCCCCCCAGAATTTGAAAACCTATTTACGATTTTCCATTTTTATAAAAAATAAACAATCCCAGCCAAAAAAGCGTCGCCAAAAACGTAATGAAAATGATCTTTTTGGATCCGGAAGTGGTGCAAAATTGGGCTTGTCATAGGACGGAAGTCCTCCATTTCAACAGCCGTTGCACTGAATTTGCATCACTTCTTTAGGTGTGATCCGAATTCAATGTTTTGAATGTAATAAAAATTCTGTTATATTTTGTCAAATAAATAATTTTTATAATTTTTAATGGATTCTAATGCTTGTCGGAAACGTTTGACCTCAAATATTTTCAAAATTCACAAGTTTTTCAGATTGGATTTAGATTTTTTTTTCGACAAAATTTAACTTATTTGTACCATTTTATGAATTCTTACTTCGTTTTTAAGGCATTTGAAACAAAAAAGTTAAATTTCCCATTAAAAGTATGAAAAAACCAAGTTAAAAAAATTGAATTTAAAGAACTTCCTGAGTAGTTAAAATAAAGAACATCATTGGGAGTACATCTTCTGGAAGTGCTTTTAAAGTTGTGCCTTTGGAAGAACTTCCAATTTTTTTTTGCTGGGAAATGTGTGGAACTACTTTTAGTTGCTTTATTTTAAATTAATTTTCGAGTTATTTTGATTTCTAATTTTTTTTATTCATTTTTATGAAATAAAACATTAATTGAAATATAAATAAATGAAATATAAATTTTTAGCTAGGGGGGCTATAGCCCCCCTAGGAAAATTGCTTAGCTACGCTAGTGGTCATACCCCCAACATTACATTTCGCTTGGGAATAATGACTTCGCACAAACTAAACTTTTTGTTCATACGTCAATGCTTACAAATTGGCTCTTGGTAATGCTACAGAGAATTACTTTCCTCATAGACCATGCCCTTGCAAAAGTAAACAGGATGTCCATTTAATTAATAATTGCTTAGCAATTTTAAACTATTCTCTCATTTGGTAATGAGAGTGTTTGCTGAGATTTTACATCTGTAGGGCCCCCATTTAACAATTTAAGGCAAATATTATTCACCCTTGACATTCAATATTGCCTACATTAGCCCAATCCACTGTGCAACAAATTTGTAAGCCAACAGCAAAATAAGCATTGCACTCACTGTCTTATGCTCATTGACGGATTTAAATGTCATTAATATTTTGTGTGTGTTTTTTTTTTCATTTTGCAATATGATAAATCCGGATTTTAGTTATGGCTAAAAATAAAAAAAAATATTAATAAAAAATTTGCATTCCCCAAAAACTAAAACAAATTTTTGTATTCAAAAATCTAACAACTTAGTTCATTGAACTCTCGGAGAGCAGATAGTATGTGAACTATTGTCGCTGCAAGCCGCAGCAGCTCATACAGGCAAAAGTCACCGTAGATACATTTTTTTGTTTGGCTGCAGTAAACGATCTCAAATAAAATGCGAAAAGGTTACATAACTTCCATATAACAAAAACCCAAAAACATCCATACACACAAAAATATTTTAAATTTTTGTATATGCCTTGCAA
>PGFW01002946.1:517-15362 GCA_003123925.1 Haematobia irritans
GCATATTTTATAAATGATTATATAGACTAATTTAAATAAGAAGATTAATTAAGACATATAATATTATAGAATCTAATTTGAGACAGTATGTACTATAATAGATAAAAATATTCGACAGGATATTTCTATAAAAATAAAAATTTATGACAAATATCTCTATAGAAAAAAATTGGCAAAATTTTCATTATAGAATTAAAATTTTGACAAAACTTTTTATCGAAATAGGGAAATGATTTTGCAACGTTAACCTATAATATGATATTGACAATTATTTTAATATCATCCACTATAACAAAAGCATAGAATAATATAATATTAGGACAAAATTTATCTTATAAGAATAAAAATATTATTTATATGTTAATATGAATTAACAGCTAATACCAATGTTTTGATAAATGAACATACGGTAGTAAAGAAACGAGAAGCGTGATTATGAGTCAATTATAATTATAGACGAGAGATTATTAATATTTTATTTAATATTTTAATTATAGACAGATATAATATGAATCATTTTAAGTGATATATATATATGGAATACGAAGCGATTCACATATATTACTAAATTAAATAACAATAGAAAGAGACCACTATATATATAATAGAATAGTATAGTTATAATAATATATATAATTTAATATTCAATATGAGCAGATAATACATATAAAATAATTTAAGCCTAAATTATATAAATTAATAATTAAAATTAACCTTAACTTGCAATATAATATCCTAACTATAAAGCATAAGGAAATTAATAAATTATAAATAAAAATATAATAGAAAAAATATATTATAACTGATATGATTCTATATATAAATATAATCTAACCTACAGTACATTATATTATTTGAGCACAAATTAATTAATAAGAGAATATGAAGAGAAAACACAGAAAGAAAACAATTGCTTTATACGTAATTTTATATATCTAATTACAATACATCAGATATTACTATTTATTGCATAAGTTAAAGTTTAATTGAAATACGTTTAGTATTTTTTTCTGTGTCATGGTCTACTAGAGTTTTTTTTATTAATTTTTAGGGTTATTTGCACAAAAAATTTTGTTTTACTTTTTTATCACGAAATTAATTGAACCAATTAAAAATTTAATCGACACTATTATTTATTTGTTAGTTTAATTAATTATAAATGAGTAATGATAATGATACCAATAAACAGTTTATTGTTCTTTTTTTAGCATAATTTAAAATTATTGAATCAAACCACTACAATTGATTGCTAAATTTCCGAATTAATTTAAAGTATTTTTGTAATTTGTTGATTGATGTCTATCTACTTCTTTATGTAGGCAATTTCCATAAAAATAAAATTGCCCTTCGGTGAAAAATAGTGTTTTGCTACGTAATCATTACACTTATTAATGCCGAATCAATTTTGGACTTTTAATTGACATTATTTAACATTTGCGGACAAAATGATTCGCGAACCTGGAATCAACAAAATCTTTCATTACGCAGCAAAATAATACCACCAATATATTTTTTAAATTAAAAGTTTTAATTTAATAATAATTTAAACCTATTTTTAATCACAATTTAATTGATTTCATTATTTATTTAGTTAAAACAAAAATCAATTGCATAATTGAATTGGAACAACTAATTTTTAGTTGTTATAGATAGATTAGATATTATCATTTTCGTGATTAGAAAAAAATTTTAATCAAAATTGATTTGTGAAGCAATTATTTGCGATATATCAAAATTTTATTTTTCGCATGCAAACGCAGTGAACATAAAAGTTTATTGATAAATATCAGCTGTTCCCAAAGTGTGAGTCCTACGCAGAAAAAATATCTTCAACACATTTCCTTTGAAAAAGTTGATAGAAGTTGAAAAATTTTCCAATTAATAAATTAATTGAATGCATATTAACTTTTTAATTCAGATGGAAACACTTAAATAATTAATTATCTTAAAATTTTTTAAGTAAAAAACTAATTTGATACAAATTAAACATTTTAATGAAAAAATTAATTGATCAATTAAATTTTTAATTTAGTCATTTAAAAAATCAATTCAAATTTGCTCTTAACATCAATTAATTTTTTTAATGCCATTTTCGTGATTTAAGAAATTTCAATTAAATAATTAAATGTATCAATTAATTTCGTGATTGAATTAGAAAAAAAAGCATTTTTGTGTGTATACAAAAAAGAATATTGACAATATGCAGAAATTGTTATTCCTTTAAATATAATATAACTTTAAATTTAATTACATCTATATCGAGTGAAAGACTATTGTGGCGTCTGAAAGCTGAGCTCAAAGCCCTTTCCAATGAGCCTAGGTCTCTTATATTCGACGCCGGCTTAGTTTTGGTGCACAGTGGGCCCGTTGTAAAAATTTGGATGAAAATTTTGTTTTCAAATTTTCGCTTTCACAAATACTATTTTCTAATGAAGACTTTTGTGATTATGAAAGCTAAGCTCAAGCCCTTTCCAATGAGCCTAGTCTCTATATCGCACGCGGCTTAGTTTTGGCACAGTGGCCCGCTTTGTAATAAATTTGATTGAAAATTTTTTGTTTTCAAATTTTTTCGCTTTTCACAAATCTTTTTCTAATGAAGACTTTTGCTGATATGAAAGCTGAGCTCAAGCCCTTTCAATGAGCCTAGTCTCTTATTTATCGCATCGCGGGCTTAGTTTTGGCACAGTTGGGCCCGTTTAAAATTTTGATGAAATTTTTAGCTTTTCAATTTTCGCTTTCACAAATTATTTTCTAATGAAGACTTTTTGTGATTTGAAAGCTGAGCTCAATGCCCTTATCCAATGAGCCTAGTTCTTCTATTATCTGCACGCGGCTTTGTTTTGGCCACAGTGGGCCGTTAGCGATCGTTGGCTTAAAAATTTGATGAAATTTTGTTTTCAAAATTTTCGCTTTTCACAAATACTTTTCTAATGAAAGACTTTTGTGATTTATCAAAGCTGAGCTCAAGCCCTTTCAACTGAAGCCTAGTCTCTAGATATCGCCCCACGCGGCTAGTTTTGGCCACAGCTGGCCCTTTGTAAAAATTTTTGTATGCAAAATTTTTGTTTTCAAATTTTCGTTTTCACAAATAACTTTTCTAATGAAGACTTTTGTGATTATGAAAGCTGAGCTGAAGCCCTTTCAATGAGCCTAGTTTCTTATTATCGCACGCCGCGGCTTTAGTTTTTTGGCCACAGTGGGGCCGTGTAAAAATTTGATGGAAAATTTTGTTTTTCAAATTTTTCGCTTTTCACAAATACGACACTATTATTTATTTGAGTTTAATTAATTATAAACATGAGTAATGATAAATAAACAGTTTATTGCGGCATAATTTTAAATAAATTAATTGAATCAACCACTTTACCAATTGATTGTAAATTCCGAAAATTAATTGTATTTTTTGCTAATTTGTGCCATTTTGATGCTATCTACTCTTATGATAAGCAATTTCAATAAAAATAAAATTGCTTTCGGTGAATAAATTACGTGTTTTTGCCTAACGTAATCAATTACACTATTTACATGCGAATTCAATGGATTTAATTGAATTTAATTTACATTCTGTCGGACACATGATTCGGCAACGCGATATCAAACAAAATCTTTCATTACGCTAGCAAAAAATTACCACCAATATATTTTAAATTTAAAGTTTTATGATTAATAATTTAATTAAAACCTTATTTAATCACAATTTATATGCATTTCATTTTTTTATTTAGTTAAAACAAAAATCAATTGATAATTGAATTGGAACAACTAATATATATAGATTGTTATAGATGATTGATATTATCATTTCGTGATAGAAAAAAATTTAATCATAACAAATTGATTGGAGCAATATTAATTTATGCGATTTTATATCAAAATTTTATTTTCGCATGCAAACGCATGTGACATAAAAGTTTATGATATATTACAGCTGTTCCCAAAGTGTGAGTCCTACGCAGAAAAATATCTTCAACACATTTCCTTTGAAAAAGTTGATAGAAGTTGAAAAATTTTCCAATTAATAAATTAATTGATGCAATTAACTTTTTAATCAAGATGGAAACATTAAATTAATTAATAATCTTAAAATTTTTAAGTAAAAAATCTAATTGATACAATTTAACTTTTATTAATGAAAAAATTAATGATCAATACAATTTTTTAATTAGTCATTAAAAAATCAATTCAAATTTGCTCTTACACATTCAATTAATTTTTAATTGCCATTTTCGTATTAAGAAATTTTCAATTAAATAATTAAATGTATATATTAATTCGCTTGCACTTGAATTAGAAAAAAAAGCATTTTTGTGTGTAATACAATAAAAGAATATTTGACAATTATGAGAATATTTTTTATTCCTTTAAATAAAACTTTTAAAATTTAAATTACATTCTTTTATATGGTGAAGACTATTGTGGTCTGAAAGCTGCAGCTCAATAGCCCTTTCCAATGAGCCTAGTCTCTATATCGCACGCGGCCTTAGTTTTGGCACAGTGGCCCGTTCTGTAAAATTGAATTGAAAATTTTGTTTTTTCAAATTTCGCTTTTCACACAATACTTTTCTAATTGGAGACTTTTGTGATTATTGTGGAAGCCTAAGCTCAAGCCCTTTCCAATGAAGCCCTAGTCTCTATATCGCCACGCGCGCTTAGTTTTTGGCCCACAGTGGGCGTTTGTAAAAATTTATGAAAATTTGTGTTTTTCAAATTTTCGCTTTTTCACGCAAAATACTGTTCTCTAATGAAGACTTTTGTGCATTATGCAAAGCTGAGGCTCAAGCCCTTTTCCAATGAGGCCTAGTTCTATATTCGCACGCGGCTTATGTTTTGGCAACAGTGGGCCCGTTGTAAAAATTTTGACATTGAAAATTTGTTTTCAAATTTTTCGCTTTTTTTCACAAATACTTTTCTAATGGAAGTTACTTTTGTTGATTATTGAAGCTAAGGCTTCAAGCCCTTTCCAATGAGCCTCAGTCTCTATATTCGCACGCGGCTTAGTTTTTTGTCACAAGGTGGGCCCGTTGTAAAATTTGCATGAAAATTTTTGTTTTCAAAATTTTCGCTTTTCACAATTTACTTTTCTAATGAAGACTTTTTGTGATTATGAAAGCTGAGCTCAAGCCCTTTCAATGAGCCTAGTTCTCTTATATCGCACGCGGCTTAGTTTTTGCCCACAGTGGCCCGTTGTAAAAATTTTGATGAAAAATTTTGTTTCAAATTATTCGCTTTTCACCAAATACTTTTCTAATGAAGACTTTTGTGATTATGTAAAGCTGAGCTGGAAGCCCTTTCAATTAATTGAGCCTAGTTTCTATATCGCACGCGGCTCTTAGCTTTTTTGGCACAGTGGGCCCTTGGTAAAATTGAATGAAAATTTTAGTTTTCAAATTTATCGCTTTTCACAAATACTTTTCTAATGAAGACTATTGCTGATTTATGAAGCTTGAGCTCAAGCCCTTTCAATGGCCTAGTCTCTATTATCGCACGCGGCTTAGTTTTTGCACAGTGGGCCCGTTGTAAAAAATTTGATGAAATATTTTGTTTTCAAATTTCTCGCTTTTCACAAATAATTTTTTCTTAAATGAAGACTTTTGTGATTATGGAAAGCTGAGCTCAAGCCCTCTTCCCAATGAGCCTAGTCTCTATATTCGCACGCGGCCTTAGTTTTGGCACAGTGGGCCACGTTGTAAAAAATTGAATTGAAAATTTTTTCTTCAAATTTTCCAGCTTCACAATACTTTTCTAATGAAGACTTTGTGTGATTATGAAAGCGAGCCAAGCCTTTCCAATAGCCTAGTCTCTATATCGACGCCTATTTGCACACGGGGCCGTGGTAAAAATTTGATGAAAATTTTGTTTCCAATTTTCGCTTTTCACAAATTACTTTTCTTAATGAAGACTTTTGTTGTCATTATGAAAGCTGAGCTCAAGCCCTTTCCAATGAGCTAGTCTCTTATCATCGCACGCGGCTTAGTTTTTGGCCACAGTTGGGCCCCGTGTGTAAAAATTTTGATGAAAATTTTGTTTTTTCAAATTTTCGCTTTTCACAATTACTTTTCTAATAAGACTTTTGTGATTATGAAAGCTGAGCTAAGCCCTTCCAATGAGCCTAGTATCTCTATATCGTTCACGCGGCTTAGGTTTGGCACAGTGGGCCCGTTGTAAAAAATTTGATGAAAATTTTGTTTTCAAAATTTTTCGCTTTTCAACAAAACTTTTTCTATGAAGACTTTTAGTGATTATGAAAGCTAGCGCTCAAGCCTTTCCAAATGAGCCTAGTCTTCTATATCGCACGCGGCTTAGTTTTTGCACCAGTCGGGCCCGTTAATGTAAAAAATTTGAGTGAAAATTTTGTTTGCAATATTTTCGCTTTTCACAAATACTTTTCTAATGAAGACTTTTGTGATTATGACAAGCTGAGCTTCAAGCCCTTTCAATTGAGCCCTAGTCTCTTATCGGCACTGCGGGCTAGTTTTTGGCCACAGGGGCCCTGTTGTAAAAATTTGATTGAAAATTTGTTGTTCAAACTTTTCGCTTTTTCACAAATACTTTTCTAATTTGAAGGACTTTTGTGATTATGGAAAGCTGAGCTCAAAGCCCTTTCCAATGAGCCCTAGTCTTCTATATCGCACGCGGACTTAGTTTTGGCACCAGTTGGGCCCGTTTGTAAAAAATTTGATGAAAATTTTGTTTTCCAAATTTTCGGGCTTTTCACAAATAACTTTCTCTAATGAAGACTTTTGTGATTATGAAAGCTGAGCTCAAGCCCTTTTCCCAATGCAGCCTACTCTCTATATCGCACGCGGCTTAGTTGTTAAATAATTAAGCCAAAATTACTAAAAAATCCAAATTCGAATTTGAAATCTCTAAATTCGAATTTGAAAATATTTTTAGTCGTTGGTTTTGTGTCTCGAGCTAAGTTTTTGCTCAAATTTTCAAATATCGAATTTATCTTTTCACACACATGTTTTTTATTTTGTAATCAACCAAACACTAACTTCTTCGCTAATCTAAAATTTTTTGCAAAAGATCAAAGGCCCTATAAAACAGTAAAAGCCCTTTATGTTGGAGAAATTCGATAACAATCTTTATGATGTTGTGTTTTATTTAATTTAAATTTAATTTATTTATTTATTTTTAATTTGTCTTTCTCTCCTGATCAGTGATCAGAAATGAAATAAGTGCCCTTCAGTCAATTAATGGACACTGTAACCAATGTCATGTATCCCATGAGATGTGCAAAGTTTTCCTCAACAGATAATTACAATAAACAAAAGGTGTCTGGAAAAGAGTTTAGAATGATTCCCCTAATGAAGCCAGACAAAGATTCGTGTATGGATAAATCATAACATCCCTCTTCGTTTTTTAATTGATCTATCAGAGATCAATCAATCATTTTGAGGACATGCATAACACGAGTCTAGCGGTGGGGATTAAACTTTGGGTGTGAAATTGTATGTGCTTACGCCAGTCAAACGTGAAATTTTGAAATAAAAACTCAAGGCAAGGTGCAGTACAACTAGGTGTTTCCCAGGGCGTCTGTCTAAAGCATTTAACGGCCAATAGTTACCCTGAATAGGGTAGGATTAAAAAAGAGTGCCAGGTCATACCGGAATAAGAGGGGGAAAACAGTAAATATCTATATTGACGATACTAGAAGGGCCCAAGCGGTCAAAGTTAAAGGAACAAGAGATAGTCGCACAAAAAAACAAGTCTGAACATGAAGTGATAATTCCAAAGTTCATGTTGATATTGTGGGAGTTTCAGCATGAGATGAAGAAAAACAATTTCTCCTTCAGGGAGCCACCGTGGTGCAATGGTTAGCATGCCCGCCTTGCATACACAAGGTCGTGGGTTCGATTCCTGCTTCGACCGAACACTAAAAAGTTTTTCAGCGGGTGGATTTATCCCACCTCAGTAATGCTGGTGACATTCTTGAAGCGGGTTTTCAAAGCTTATAAATGGTTCACTGCAATGTGGAACGCCGTTCGCGATTCGGCTATAAAATAGGAGTCCCTTGTCATTGAGCTAAAGCAATCAGCCCATATAAAACAGAATCACCAATGGGGTTCACAATGACGTGAAATAGTTCTTAAGTGAGCCTGATACATCGCGGCCGCACTAACCTAATGTCTCCTTCAAAGGCAAACCTAATGTAAATGGTTCTTAAATGTTTTGATTGGAAAATGGGGTGAGGTCATGTGAAACGATAACAATTATCGTTAGTTTTATGACACTTTTCTACTAGACAATAAAAAGGAAACTTTAGTAAAGTAAATTAAGCCTGGCAAACTTGTAGTGAGTGATATGGAAAATTTTCTTTGTAATTTCTTCACACTGTAAAAATTTTCTAATTATTTACAAGTTTTCTTGAAAGACCATATCAAACTAGTTTTTTGAAGCAGTCTTCTAAATGTTTAAATTGTGCGTCGATTTCCATAGCAAACTATTTGGTTTTGTATTCCGTTTATTATTATTTCATTCACTAGAGCGTCAGTTTGCAATTGAATTTTTATTCGGCCTCCGCTGGTCAATTTTAACTTTTGTTCTATGATATTCTCTTCCATTATTCTATAATCTAAAATTATATTGGAAAAATTTTCATAATGAAAGATGTTAAATATTTATAACACTTGTCCATGCCACTCCCTGATCTATATTCACACCACATGTTTGTTTGCGGTATTTGTGTGTACGCATAATTGCCAATTTATTGATTACTTGAACTTTTCTGTTCTATCAACATTCACATCGTCTTGCCTTGTTATGATTTGCTGAAGCAGTTTCCCATTTGTTCCATTATTCGAGAGGTGCAACATAACATATTTACTCTTAACAGTGTCAACTGCAAGACAATGACCTATTATATCGTTGAGTTGTATATTCTTTATGTTATGCCATTCATAATATTGATATAATGATACAAATATATTGAGATTTTTTTTATTACGTGCTCCAAAGAACAAAACAAAGTGAACCAAGATGACAGTAATTTCTTTCGATATGTCAAATCAGAAATCGACAAATTCTTTAAGTTATTAGGGAGACAGTTATATAATATCGCGATTCTAGCCTAAAAAAGGTTGGAAGAATTCTCGAAGTTTTGGTTGAGTTTTCAAAATATTCCCTATCAATGAAGAGGTACTGCATCATGCTGGTTTAGGAAAACCAAGGTAGCATTGTATTTACGAAATACTTCAAGTTGGGTTAGGTGATTTTGGTTGCCATTTGATACAGACAGGTTATCAAAGTCCATTAGGTCTAACATAAAAATAAACCAGTAAGGAAAGTCTAAAGTCGGGCGGGGCCGACTATATTATACCCTGCACCACTTTGTAGATCTAAATTTTCGATACCATATCACATCCGTCAAATGTGTTGGGGGCTATATACAGGTTTGTCCCAAATACATACATTTAAATATCACTCGATCTGGACCGAATTAGATAGATTTCTACAAAATCTATAGACTCAAAATTTAAGTCGGCTAATGCACTAGGGTGGAACACAATTTTAGTAAAAAAATATGGGAAAAATTTAAATCTGAAGCAATTTTAAGGAAACTTCGCAAAAGTTTATTTATGATTTATCGCTCGATATATATGTATTAGAAGTTTAGGAAAATTAGAGTCATATTTTCAAATTTTCGACTAAGCAGTGGCGATTTTACAAGGAAAATGTTGGTCGAAATCAGAAAAACATATATATGGGAGCTATATCTAAATCTGAACCGATGTCAACCAAATTTGGCACCATAGCTTACAATTGCTAAATTCTACTTCCCTATGCAAAATTTCAACTTAAATCGGAGCAAAAAATTGGGCCTCTGTGGTCATTTGAGTGTAAATCGGGCGAAAGCTATATATGGGAGATATATCTAAATCTGAACCGATTTCAGCCAAATTTGGCACGTATAGCTACAATGCTAATTCTACTCCCTGTGCAAAATTTCAACTAAATCGGAGTTAAAAATTGCCTCTGTTGGTCATTATGAGTGTAAATCGGGGCGAAAGCTATATATGGGGAGCTATATCTAAATCTGAACCGATTCAACAAATTGGCACGCATAGCTACAATGCTAATTATACTCCTGGCAAAATTTCAAACTAAATTCGGAGCAAAAATAATTGGCCTCTGTGGTCATTTGAGTGTTAAATCGGGCAAAAAAGGGAAAGCTTAATAAAGGGCATAAATAATACTAAAATACTAAACAGATTCAAACCAAATTGACACGCATAGCTACAATGCTAATTCTATCTCCTGTGCAAAATTCAAATAAATCGGAGCAAAAATTTTGCCTCTGTGGGCAAATAGAGTGTAAAATCGAGGCAAAGAACAAGAGCTTATAGAACTAAATCTGAACCGCATTTGGCTGAATATTTTTGCACAAGTTTTCGAGACTCATATAAATATTCGGATGTACGGAATTTGAGGAAGATCGGTTGATATATACACGCCAATTATGACCAGATCGGTGAAAAATATATATGGCAGCTATATCTAAATCTGAACCGATTTTCCAAAATCAATAGGGATCGTCTTTGAGCCGAAACAGGACCCTATACCAAATTTTAGGACAATCGGACTAAAACTGCGAGCTGTACTTTGCACACAAAAATACATCAACAGACAGACAGACAGACGGACAGACAGACAGACAGACAGACGGACATCGCTAAATCGACTCAGAATTTAATTCTAAGACGATCGGATATTACTAAACGATGGGTCTCAGACATTTTCCTTCCCTTGGCAGAGATTCAAACAATAAAAACAAAAGCCCATAATAATAATATAATAACCAACAACAGAAGTAGAGTGAAGAGTAATAAAATGCCTGAGACAACCTACAAGAAGGACAACGAAATTATATGCAATTAAACCTAAATTATATAATAAAGAGTGAAAGAGAGCGAGAGATCTAATTGCCGCAATAGAGCGCTGAATGCAGACATTAAAGAACTAAGTTATACCGGTCGATAAGCCGTTCCCGGAAGAGTGATGGCTCAGGCTTTTGTCTTTTTATATAGCGACAGCCCAAACAACGATACCCAAACGTTAGCTACAAACGTAAGATTCAGACAAAAAACAAAAAGACTGATCAAAAAAAAACAAGCGTCATCGCATGAAAAATTGCGGTTAGCCTGTGGAAAAATATATTTCACTAAACATGTAGTATTGTGCTTGCTTTCCGCTTAAAATGGCACCGATGAAAAAATTAATATTTTTCATGAAATTTCATTTTAGATGTTATAAACAAAACAATAAACTTTTTCTGCCAGTTCTTGATTAGTTTGTTGGTATGCTTTTTTTTTTTTAAGTTGCGGGCCTAATCGCCAAAATCATACATTGCCGTTATGTACGGCTACGCTACATTTTTAGATGCATCAAACCAGAGCCTTTTAGCTTTAGCGTTAGGTTAGGTGGCCAGCCGATGTATCAGGCCACTTAGACTAATTCAGTCCATTGCTGATACCACATGGTTTTTTGAACTTTCTCTCTTATCACTGAGTTGCTGCCGATTCCATAGTTAAGTGCTCAATGACAAAGGGACCTCCTTTTTTTTAGCCGAGTCGAGGCCGGCCGTTCCACATTGTAGTTGAAAAACCCACTTAGAGAATTTTTGAGACCTTCAGAAATGTCCACCAGCATTTACTGAGGTGGGATAATCCACCGCCCCTGAAAAACTTTTTTGGGTGTTTCGCGTCGTAAGCAGGAATCGAACCACGAAACCTTGGTGTATGCAAGTCGGGCATGCTAACCATCTGCACCACGGTGGCTCCCTTCGGCCATTTAGCCTTAACTGAACACGAAAAGCTGCAAAGAATTACACTCATGTACACGAATAAAAAAAATGTCCAAAGTGTTAGATCAGGGTTGATACTTTTATTTGTGTTTTTCTTTTGCATACATTTCGACTTGCCCCAAAAGCCACCGTTGGGCCACGACATTCCATTCCATTTGGTACATTTTATCACAATTACTCTATATAGAGTTATCTGCCCTAATGAGCCGCTCAGCATTTGTGAACGTTTCTCACGATAGCGAAACTCAACTCTTAAAAAACATTTATTAAATATGAGGACATTTGCCAAGAAATAAACAATTCAAAATGCAGGGGCATATTTTAGTTTATATACAGGATCTAAACATTTTGAGCAGGAATATTGCTCTATACCACATCTCGTCCGACAATTGTGAAACGGTGATTTTTTTCAGATACACTCGAGCGAACATAGTATTCATAATATAGTGTATATCATTCTGAAACGCCCAGAAGGAGACGAAAATACCACACACTGGGTCTTTGCAATACATGTTTAGAGCTGGGCCCCTGAGGTTGCCACAGTTGCCGTAGAATTCTACAAAAAATTGATTTCTTGGTAGATTTTGCAATAGGTACTTCTTCAAAAATTTTTCTATTAGAAATAAACTCTTCGGCAAAATTCTTCTTTATAGAAATAAAATTTTGGAAAAACGCTTCTTATGGAAATAAAATTTTTGATCAAAATTTATCTTAAGAAATAAACAATTTTGATAACAATCTTTAAAATAAAAAATTTCTATAGAAATAAAATTTTGTCAATATTTTCCTATAGAATAAAAATTGCGACAAAATTTTCTATGGAAATAAAATGATTGACACAACTTTTCGATAGGAATAAAATTGTTGACAAAATTTTTCTATAGAAATAAAAATTTTTAAACAAAATCTTCTAATGAAATAAAATTTACGACAAAATTTTCCTATAGAAATAAATTTTTTTAACAAAATTATCGGCTAAAAATAAAATCTTTTAACAAAATTTTTTTGCAGAAATAAAATTTTTGAAAAAATTCTATTAAAGAAAATTAAATTTTTTAAAAAATTTTTTTGCCAGAAGATAAAAATTTTTGGACAAGAATTTTCTTAAAAGAAATTAAAATTGATGACAAAAAAAAAGATTTGTTTTTGAAAATTCTAACAATAAATCATAGTCCTATAAATTTGATATTACTGCTAATATTAGCACCCTCTTTGGCTTCGAAAGTAACATTTTTAATACATTTTTAGTCTTTTTTCGTCAACATCATTTATCGATTTTTTAAATTCCTCAGGTCAATCGGATTTCAACATATATAGGAATCCCGCGTGATTCGGAGATTTTTTTGGGATACCAAAAAATTTTCCGATACTTTAAATATATTAATAACAATCCTACAGCGCCCAAAATTTTTGTACATATAAAACCAATTTAGCTTTATCAAATTTATTTACAAAAAAAAAAAAGAAACAAAAGAACATAAGAGTAAATAAAAAGCCAATCTTTAAATTTGCTATCATATTAACGAACACCAGTCCAACTCAACATTTGTGAAGAACAAAAAACAAAAAAATTAAGGATAATGATTAATAATGCTTTGGCACCATCGATTTAAGTAAAAACAAGCTAAGGAAAGTCTAAAGTCGGCGGGCGCCGACTAATTATTATTACCCTGCACCCACTTTGGTAGATCCTAAATTTTCGATACCATTATTCAACATCCGTCCAAATGTGTTGTTGCCTTATATATAAAGGTTTGTCCCAAATACATACAATTTAAATACTCACCGATTTGGACAGAAATTTGATAGAGCTTTTACAAAAATCTAATTTAGACTCAAAATTTTAATTGGCTAATGCACTAGGGTGGACACATTTTAGTTAAAAAAAATATTGGGAAACATTATTAAAATCTATAGCAAATCTTTAAGGAAACTTCATACAAAGCTTTATTTATGATTTATCGCCTCACGAGTATATATGTATTAGAGAGTTATTTCTTTAAAAATTAGCAGTAATTTTACAACTTTCTTCGACTAAGCAGTGGCGATTTAACAAAGCGAAAATGTTGGTTATTTTTACATTTTTGTCGAAATCAGTAAAAAAATAAAACTATATAATGTGGGAGCTAAAATATCATAAATCTGAACCGCATTTCAATCAATTTGCGCACACAGTGTACTAATTGTACTCCTTAGGTCAAATTTTCAACCAAATTGCGGCGCAAAACTCTGGCCTCTGGGTCCATCATTAGTGCACTTTATCGGTCGAAAGATATATATGGAGAGCTATATCTAAATCTGAACACCGATTCTCAATATGGGGTTCTATTCTGCACCCAAATTAGGAACATGCTGCAAATTTGGAGGCGCATTGCACTTACCATTGCCGACGCTAGACTTTGATCACAAAAAAAGTGTTCACAGACAGGACGCCGACATGGTATACTCGGACTCAGGGGACCCACCCTGAGCATTAATTGGCCATAGACACCATGCTGTCTATCTTTCGTCTCACTTCTGGCGTGTTTACAAACATATGCATCTAACTTATAATACTACTGTTTCCACAGCTGTGCGGCAGGTATAAAATATCAAGGTATCCAAATTTTTATTCAGATAAAAGCGATCTTGTCATATTTTCGAGAGACCCTTTTATCATTGTTTTTTTTATTTTATTTCCATTTCACCAATGAACTCATTATTTCAAAGGAACCCCTTATTACGTTTACTTTGGTTTTTTTGATGACAATTTGCTGCTGTTTAGTATACCTTCATCGCTATAATAAACTTCATACTCAAGGTGTACCATAAATGTTTATTTATTAACACACTTTGTGGGGTATGAAATCTGAGTGAAGACTCCAATTTATTAAATTATTGAAATTATTTTTTCGGGATCCTGAAAAATCCCGAGATTCAAAATAAAAAATTCCGGGTGACAATCTTAGAGCAAACTGACCCTGGGGACATGGGGATTTGGTGGATAATTTTTATAAATTTTGGGGAGTTTTGTGAACAATTTTCAAAATCGATTCAGTA
>PGFW01002955.1:32924-43275 GCA_003123925.1 Haematobia irritans
AATAGAGATTCATAATATGGCCTGTCCGATTTTTGTAGCAATTATAATTAATTTTATAATACCCATTAATGGGAAATTTGTAGTCTCATAAAAAAGTATACAAAGATTATGATAATTTTCATGCTCTGAGTTTGCACCTCATTTTAGATTAACGGGATAGGACCCATATTTTTGTTAATAGAGTGATATATATTATAATAATACTAGTGCGATTAATAGGAAATTCTATCCGCACCCTCGGTAATGAAATATTATTAGAAATCCCATAATTTTGTAAAAGATTAAACCCTGATAAGTACGATTTACAATTAAATCAATGTATTCATTCCCTTCCTACAGAAACACATATCTAACCGCGCGAGTTAAAGGAGAGAAAATGAGAGAGATAATCGGCAGACACTATCACTACCTTCATCAGGGCGAGGTCATCACACTAGTATATTCTACGTACTTACATTTATAAATATCACAGTAAATTAAATATTTTATTATTTAAATAGTTATTGTCAGTTACAGTATAGGATTATATCTCACTATCAGCTGAGAATTTATCGAGAGAATATTGCGGTATGATAGAGTAAAACCACATGATGCCATAAAGCATAATGACAACCTAACTATATATCCCTTGGTTTCCAACAAAACATACCTTCCCGTCACAGCCATATCAAAGTAGGAGAAGTTGAAAAAGAGAAGATGCCTATGTTAACATAGGCGTATATAGGACGAACAGAAAACTTGAAAACCAGCAACACAGCAATTATGCTGTGTCTCGACTCTGTGCTTACTTGTATATTTATGGACATTCAGATGTTGTCCGATATTTTTCTCAATCATTAGCCATAAACCGTCATGTCGTTTATTAACACCGTACTTATCCTGTTACACATTGATTATCAGGGCTGAAAAATAAAATAAATATTTCAAACATAAGAATCTATGCTTATAAGATAAACACGAATTTATTACCTCCAAATAAGTCACGCAATCGGCAATAAATCACAAAATAAGTAAAATTAAAAGTTTTCTATAATTAATAATTGATATATATTAAAATAAAGAGTTCAAATTTGCACATGCAAATATTTGTTGCAATTAATTAAGCGTTACATAAATCCAAAGGTATACTACTATGCAATTTAGTCAATATAAAGGTATACCATCTAAGCGCAGCCATTTTCCCACCTCTCCGTATTCAGGCAAATAAAATACTGCGACATTTAAAACAGTAAATCAATTAGGCATAATTATCTTCCTCGCCCGCGCTTACAGCTTTGAACTCAAATTATTCGAAATTAAGCTTCTCAACCATGTTTATATTAGATGATAATCTTAACTGGCCTCATATGGAATATGAAGGACAAGATGACATACACTTCGTCCATAAACGAGTTTCAACCAGAAAAGTTAGATTAACAGAACACTAACGGAGCTTTATGAAAATGGGGGTAAATTAATAATTATGTTGCATTGATTTGCAACATAATTAACATAACATAAAATTAAATTTGATTTAAAAAAATATAACCAAAATATAATATAATTAAATTCTTTTTTTAGTTAGCTTAAATTTAAATTTTATAAATTCCAATATAGACCGAATATAGGCTACCACTTAAAGAAAAATAAAAGTTCTTACATTCCTTCTTATGGTTCACATTCTGGCAGACAATGTTGCTCTGGGTCAAAAACGTTTTGCTGAAGTGTCGCATATTCCTTTTTCGTTAACAAAGTTAAGTGATTCCAATACTGGTTTTTGGAACATTGATATAAATATAATTTTTTGTTGGCTGTTGCCCTTGTGGACTAGTACTCCCCATAACCAAATGTAGTGGGAAACCAGCCCAACATCCATGTTTACATTCGTGCTCTTTGTTATTTATTTTTACTTTCATGCCTGTGCTATACCCATAGCATGTTAAGAATCTTGCTTGGTTTACTCACAAAAAAATGTTCTTTCCTAAAAACAAATGTTGTTTTATTTTCTTTCATTCTTTTTAAGAAATAAAATAATTTTTATGAAAGGAAATGGTGTCGCCATCTATGAGTCATTTCTTGAGCAGGGGCTCAGATGTAATTCGCAGTGAAATGCCATAAAATTCTTTTTTTTACAAAGCAAGAATAAAGCTGCTGTACTGAAAAGCAAAAACTCTTAACAATTTTCCGATACTTTGTGTCATGTTCCACTATTAATTTGCATAAATAATACATTTCGTTTAGAAAAAAATTCCGAAAGGAAGGGACAGGGAAAGTTGTGTGTTCACTTAATTGAGTGAATTTATTGGAAACATTGAAATCAATGAAACGTAAGCTTTAGAATGGTGTTTTTTATTGGGACTTTTTTTCGTTTTCTTATATGATTAATTTGCCTTTTTGGTGATATACTAGAATTGCTATATCAGATTCTTTCCTTTATTTGAATTCTTTATTTTGATGTCGGCTAGCTGATCTGTGCTTCTTGAATTTGCCATTTTATTCTTTTAAAATGAGCCACAACATTTATGGTGGGCAAGTATAATGTGAACATTAGTATAAACGGCTGTATTCTCTATGGAACTATTAAAAGTGGCCACTGATTGTCTTTAATGTGATTCAGTTGATGCGTTAATTTATCAAATGTTTTCACCAAAATATTCCCCTTGGTAGTCAATGGTTTGAGAAGATATGTTCTTTCTGAGTTTTGGGTTAAATAACTAGATGGCTTGTATCTGTGGAATGGCCTTAAAGACCTTTTGAGGGAGTATCAAACAATGGTTCTGGTCATCTAAAGAAAATAATTTAGTTTAATATTCATGTATTGATATTGGCGAAGGAGATTAAGGATATAGATCTCAGTAAGAGCATAGGAAATTAAATTTAAATTAAAGATTTACGAACGTATTTTACCATAACTCAAGAACGTCGTAACCGGTAAAATACTTAGTTTTGACATTTATTAGAGGTTCTTTTCTTATAAAAATATAGTAAGAAACGTGTTGCATTCAGACATTTTCCACAATGCCTTTTAATTGCTTTCTGGAGCTAAAAAAATATTCAAAATATTAAATGAAAAATTCTAAAATATTGTCAATATTAGCTTTTCATGCCTCTAGGATATTAAAAATTATTTTCAAATCAAAATTAAGGATCCTCGCAAGGTTTTTTGACCATTTACTACTTTTTTTTACGTTTTATACATGCATATAACGTTTCTGACGTTTACAAATTTTTGACAATAGAAAACCCAAAAAATTGCTGCTCGGACCATCTATGATATTGTGACGGCGTGGATTTCGATCAAATCTGCCCTTCACCTTTGGAATAATTTCTGGTATTGTTACGGTTTTTCTTCATCCACTATTTGTACGCAAAACCTTTATAGACGTTTAAATGCTGGAGGGTCCTAACGATAGCCACTTGTTATTTTCAAGCCAAATCTATGCTATCACGCTTGAATTGCATCACGGATAACTTTATTTCTTGTAAGTTTGTAAACAATAAAATGAATTATCACTGAAATTGATCAGACAAGAAGTTTAGAAATGATAGCAAGCTACGATAAAGTTAGCCACCGTGTACTATAGAGGTAATATAAATTTTCGGGCAGGCACCGTGATATAATGGTCAACATGCCCGTAAGACATACAAAGGGTCATGGTACAAAGGTTTACGACGTTTTTTGACGTATGGTAAAATACGTTTGTAAATCTTTAATTTAATTTAATTTCCTATGCTCTTACTGAGACTTCTATATCCTTAAATTTCCTTACGCAATATCAAATTACATGAATAATTACTTAAATCAATTATTTCTTGATGACCAAACACAAAACTATTGTTTGAACTCTCAAAAGCTTTAAGGCCATTCACATACAAGCCATCTAGATTATTTAACCCAAAAACCCAGAAGAGACATCTCTTTCTAAACCATTGACTACCAAGGGGAATATTTTGTGAAAACATCTTGGATAAGATTAACGCATCAACTGAATCACATTAAATGCTAATCATGTGGCCACTTTAATAGTTCCATAGAGAAGCAGCCGTTATACTAATGTCACATTATACTTGCCACCATAAATGTTGTGGCTCATTTAAAAGACATAAAATGGCAAATTCAAGAGCCACAGATCAGCTAGCCGACATCAAAATAAAGTAATTCAAATAAAAGGAAAAGAACTGATATAGATTCTAGTTATCACCAAAGGCAAACTTAAACATATTAAGGAAAACGAAAAAAAGTCCCAATAAAAAACACCATTCTAAAGCTACGTTTCATTGATTTCAATGATTTCAATAAAATCACTCATTAAGTGAACACACAACTTTCCTGTCCCTTCCTTCGAATTTTTTTTCTAACGAAATGTATATTTTATGGCCAAATTAATAGTGGAACATGACACAAAGTATCGAAAATTTGTTTATGATTTTTGCTTTTCATACAGGGCTTTTTTCTTGCTTTGTAAAAAAAACGAATTTTATGGCATTTCACTGGAATTAATCTGATGCCCCTGCTCAAAATGACTATGATGATGGCGACCCATTTCTTTCATAAAAATTATTTTATTCTTAAAAAAGAAATGAAAGAAAATAAAACAACTTTGTTTTAGGAAAGAACATTTTTTTGTGGAGTAAACCAGCAAGATTCTTAACATGCTATGGGTATAGCACAGGCATGAAAGTAAAAATAAATAACAAAGAGCACGAATGTAAACATGGATGTTGGCTGGTTTCCCACTACATTTGGTTATGGGGAGTACTAGTCCACAAGGGCAACAGCCAACAAAAAATTATATTTATATCAATGTTCCAAAAACCAGTATTGGAATCACTTAACTTTGTTAACGAAAAAGGAATATGCGACACTTCAGCAAAACGTTTTTGACCCAGAGCAACATTGTCTGCCAGAATGTGAACCATAAGAAGGAATGTAAGAACTTTTATTTTCTTTAAGTGGTAGCCTATATTCGGTCTATATTGGAATTTTTATATAATTTAAATTTAAGCTAACTAAAAAAAGATTTAATTATATTATATTTTGGTTATATTTTTTTAAATCAAATTTAATTTTATGTTATGTTAATTATGTTGCAAATCAATGCAACATAATTTATTAATTTACCCCCATTTTCATAAAGCTCCGTTAGTGTTCTTGTTAACTAACCAACTTTTAAACCGTATTATGGACGAAGTTGTCATCTTGCCTTTATATTCCATAGGCCAGTTAGGAACTTAACAGTTAGGAACTTAACGAAAAATTTTAAGTTAAAGTTAACGGGAGAAGTATTTTGCAATTTACTTTCTGTTAAACTGGCAGTTAAAGCCTAACGCGAGCTACATGAAAATGGCTTAATCGTATTTTAGACTGAATTGAGGATTATATGTACTTGAACGAATTGAAAAATAAATATAATTTAAAAGCATGGCGCAAATAACATTATGAATTTAATAAATGAACTTAATAATTTTTTTATTTGTACCACCAAATTGTGAGATCAAGAACACTTACGTTCAATGTTAGGATTCTATAATCCCAAAGTTTATCAATTTTTTTAACCTAGGGCTTTTTTTGATTATTAGGAATTTTACATTTTTTTTTCACAATATGTTAAAAATAAGATTATAAAATGTATTAATATTCTACAATCACAGACATATTCTGGTAATTCCCAACCTTTTTCTAAAATATCCACGCAAAAATCTGTTGCTAGTTTTTAAAATTTCTGTGTCAAAGGTTGTACTTTGAGGACAATGAGATTTTAAAAATCCTGTATTGACAATTAATATTATTTTCAAATCAACCAATTGGTTTAAAGGGATTTAGGTAATGTCAAAGAAAACGTAACGTTTAAGTTTATTTAAAATCAATTAATTCTTCAGTACAATTAGATAAAATATTTCAGACAATATTCATTGCTTTCGCATTTATCAAATCGTAATTCGTGCTCCCTGTACATCTCAGGTTTGGTAAGACCCTGACTTGACGCATTCTTCGTACTCGCGAAGAGTATTGCCTGAACGGAGCTTAATTAATTTTGAGCTTCTGGTAGCTTGACAAAAACAGTGCATTCTCAATGGGAGCTTGGACTTGGAGTTCTTGTCTTTGGGCACGCCGCACTGTTGGGAATCCTTTAGTCAAATGGCAAGATGCAACCGGCCAATTGCAGTACGACAACGCGGTGATTCTGCTTCGGATAACAGCAGACAGTTTTTACAGCTGGTACGCTAAATTGCTACCGGTGACAGTGAAGCTATGAAATGGTGGCATTTTCGCCACGGCAGTGCTTCCAAACCAGAACTTCTGACTGAAGGTGTTTACGTGCATTGCGAAATCTGCTCGTTCCGACTCTTTGCGTATAAATCCTTCGAAGCTGGTAGTCGTGCTAGTTCTCTGTCATTCACTGCAGCCATAACTTGCGATCGGGCAGGACTTCCGGGATCAGAAGTGGTGATATTACATGTGGTCACTACCTAATCTTGTAAGTCGATAAGTCGGCCTTTTGATAGATCGTGCCGTCTGCCCTAGACGTACACCAGTTATTTTTATTTGAAGTACTCGAGAACATGTGGTTGGAGTCTTAAATTAGCAACTTTTAATGACGTCTCAAATTCGCTTTTTTTCGGAATTTTAGTCTCGATTTTCCCCTCGTTTTATCAACTTCCTGTAAATTTTTTTCCAAAATGTTCCCAAAAACAGGATAAATTAATAAACTTTAATGTAACGTTTAAATTGGTCGAAACTTTTACAATTCAGTTTGTGCAGGCTTCGATAAATTCGCGAAATTGCAAAATATTGAACGGTTCTTAGCTATGTGGACAAGCTTATGATGGTGAATTCCTAAAATCATAAATAGGACAACATCTACCCACAAAATTCAATAGGTTCAGGTTTTGGTCAAATCACCCAAATACAAGAAATATAATTATTAAAATTTTGCGTATGACTTTATTCAATTCAAAAACACTGAATTGGATCCACATCTAAAGGAGAATGATGCCATATTCATGCAACGGTCTGTTGAAAATATGTGGATATGTCTATGCAACATTTGCGCCAATTTTTGCACACTCAATGGATCAAAGAAAGAAATTTTAACTACCTTTTTTGGCCGACGCTTTTTTTGCTGGCGAAATTAAGCATAGTTTCTATTGGAATAAACCATTTTATTTATAATTTTATTCAATTCAATTTCCGCCTCTAATATAAATTAAATTTAATGTTATATTTATAAATCAGATTCATCTAAGTGAAATAAAAGTGACTTAATTTTGCGACTTTAATTGAAATTTGGTTTTAATTATTATTATCTACCTTACTTTATTTAGTGGTATTTAATAGATTTTTTTTTTTTTAATTTGTATTAATTGCTTATGCAACTTAAGGATCATAAATTTTTTTTTGTTTAGTTATATTTAGCTTGCTTAATTTGTATTAAAATTATCCTTATTTCTTTTTATTAAATTCAATTCAAAATTATATATATTAAAAAAATATATATAATTATTGCAAAAAATATATATAGCTAATTAGGCATAGTTTTATTGGAACAAAACCATTTTTTTTAAATTTATTCAATTCAATTTCGCTCTCTAATTAAATTAAATTTAATGTTATTTATTAATTTGAGAATAATCTAAGTGAAAATAAAAGTTGACTAATTTTGTTAAACTTTAAATGAAATTTCGGTTTTAATTTATTATATCTGCTTTACTTATATTTAGTGGAATTTAATAGGTTTTTTAATTTTATTATATGCTTATATGCAACTTAAGAATATAATTTTTATTTTTGTTTTTAAGTTAATTTAGTTTTTGGGCTTAATTTGATTAAAATATCCTATACTTTCATTTTATTTAAATTCAATTCGAAATTAATATATTATAAAAAAATTGATTTTTAATAACTTTTTTTGTGTTAATTTACTTTAAATTTCAATTTACTATTTTATTTCTATTTGTTCTTTATTAATTTTATTTTTATTTTTAATTTTTTAATTTTTTTATTAATTTTAGATTTTTTTATTTAATCTTTTTTATTTATTTATTTTATTTATTAAATTTCTTAAATTCTTTATTAATTAATTTTATTTTTTATTTATTTCAATTTTATTTAATGCAATTTACTTATTTTATCTTGTTTCTTTATTAAATTTATTTTTTTTCTATTGTTAATTTTTATTATTATAATTATTATTTTTTTTTATTAAATTAAATTTCGCTTAAATTTTTAATTTCAATTAATTTATTTTTTTACATTCCAATTTATTTAATGCAATTTTACTTATCTATTTTTATTTGCTTCTTTATTATTTTTTTTTTTTTTTAATTTTATATTAATTATAATTAATTTTTCTATTTAAATTAAATTTTCGCTTAATATTTGATTTCTTTTATATTAATTTTATTTTTTATTATTCTTATTTGCATAATGCTTTTAACTTTAATTTATAGTCATAATTTATAATGCTGTTTCATGCCGATTTTTTAGTAACTAATAACGTTAAATATATTAGAACGAAAATAATGCATTTACGCAATAATTGTACCCAATCAATTTTAATTGTAATTCTTAAAATCAACATGAATTCATTAGTACCATAAAAATAATGACGGTATTAAAACTAATTGATCATAATATTAAATCTGATTACTTTAATTTTGGTGATGTTTTATGTTTAATTAAAAGAATTGCTTTCATTTCTTCTAATTTAAATCGTCTTTTTGAATTACTGTTACTAACTTTTTTAAAATTCTCAATTTAAATATTTTAATTGGAAAATATTTTATCAGAAAATATTGATTACCAGTGGTGTATAAGATTGCATCCGTTTAGTTTGTTAAATAAACCAATTTACGTACTTATAGACATTATATTCCAATTCATTTTGGAATTATGACGAATCTTTTCATTGATCGGAATTATTTCATTCTTATCGTTTTGTTACTGAAGTTAATAAGTCAATAAAATTCTGTGCGTTAATTTCAGAAAAAAAAAACGATTTAATTACCACACTTCTTTAATTCAAAACAAAAATCAGTTAAGAAAATATTTGCAATTTTTGTTTTGTTAATTAAAAACATTAAATATTACTAAATATTTTAATTAAAATAAATAAAATATTATTCTCAAATAAAACTATAATTGAACCATTTTTTCAATGACACGTTATATCATTAAAGAAATATATATTAGAAAAAATAATATAAAAATACAAAATCCAACAATATATTGATTGCTCAAATTAAAAAAATAATAGAGGTTTGTGCCAAAATAAATATATTTTTAATCAATTAATTTATTATATTGGTGCCACGTGTGGGATAAGGTTGTGAGGGCTATAGAGGCCATTAGAACAGTACTTTTACGATCATTCATTTATGCAATTTCATGGAATGGTCCCAAAGCATGGTCGTGAGGGCTATTTGGCCATGATATGTTTTTAAAACATTTCTCTTGAAAATAGATTACAACTCATATTGCGAAACTCCATTTATTCATCTGCAAGGAAGTAAGCATACACTTCGATCCAATCTTTTCACTTACTGAAACCTTTCACGAGGAACATTATTGGATTTTTGATTCTTTTATTTTCCTGGTTTTTGTTCAAAATTCCATTGTTCTTTTCTACCTATTGAGTGCTGTTAAATTCGCACTTGTACACCTGTAGCCGTCCATCGGTGGCTATGTCCGGCAATTCTTTGCTGACCAATTTTATTCCGCATTTTAGCTTGACAATGACAACCGTGGGTGGCAAGTCTGTGATCATGCTTGGGCATTGTCAGTCTCATTGCTTTGGTCGACTTGTGGTCATCGCATGCGGCGTCCCGTCATGATAATAATTATCAAATCAAAAACATTAAAACTGTCGGTAAGCCCACCGTTTGTAAATGTAAAAAATGTATTCTTTCGGATATCGGACAGATTATTGGAGAAAAAAAAAAACCAAAACCTTCAAGGAGGAAAATAACAAAGCAATGAGACAAACAAACTCGTTATATTTTTTGTGCCGTGGGTCAAGGAGATCAGAATATGTTGATGGATTTTCGCCTTGTTTCTGTTTGGTATACTATTTTTTTTTTTGTTTGTCTAAAAGTTCTTCGATACCTTGGTGTAAAATATAGGTTATTGCTGCTAAAAACAAACGAGTAAAAATGTTCTTTTAAAAGCGGCGTGGCTTGGCAGTGTTAATGGTTTTTTTGGGTTACTCAAAAAATGAACTATTTTTGTGTTATAACTTTCAATGATAAATAAGAAATTCTGGCTAGGTCTGGTGATTGTAAAGATATCTTGTTTTTATGGAGAAAAAAAACACTTGAAATTAATTCCCTTTGAGGCTTGTGGACAGGAATGTCGTTAGTTTACTTTAAAGAT
>PGFW01002958.1:20621-31127 GCA_003123925.1 Haematobia irritans
TCTATGCAAGTGTGGCCCCGAAATATTTCATAGACAAACTGTGAAGAGTTTGGCAGGAAGCGATAATATGCAAAATTAGATGGTCACAATACAAAACTATTATTTTTATAGAGGAAAAAACAATTCTTGCAAGACCATAAGAAAACCTCTTTATTATAGACACACACCCACGAATAAAATTGAGTCTGAAAAATTCTCTTTTAAATTGTAATTGTAGTAGGCGTGGTGTTGCTCCAAGTGTTCCTTTTATGTGTTTTTATTTATGGTCAAAATTTTGAAGGGAAATATAAATTCATATGATGCGTCAAGTTTATAATATCGCTTCAGTAATATTTATTGACCCGATAATTAATCAAAGAACACGATCCAACAAATTTTCCCAGTGAGGAAAATTTATATCATTTTCAAAGATAAATGTATAACGTTACGTTATTAATTTCATGACGTGTTTATTCTTATATTCTTTAAAAAGAATGTTGAAGGACCTGTATTTTGTGTGATCAAAATTTTTGCCGGGCGCCGCCGACGTGATCTAAAAATGATACAAAAAAGTTGTCATGCAAATGAAGTCTACACAATTTTTAGCTACTTTGAAAAATAGTTCACAATTTTAGGGATAAAATGGGTGACATTCCTACCTTGTGACGTTTTTCTTTTTTTTTATATGTAAAATAGTGCCTTTTTTGGATTTTGCCCGCGGTATTAATGACCTTGTTAGGCATTCTTTTCTAAAAAAAACAGTCAGCAATCTTCGAAAAGGATTCGAATTCCTGTTGTGAAACGAGAGTGCTCCGCGATTGCCCTTAAGCAGCAGAGTTGTATATGCTACTTGATGGTGACCTTGAAATTTAATATTTGCTTTTATGAGAGGGACAAATTTCAAAAATGGTAGTTAAAAATCGAAAAAAATGTCACCACTTTTTTTGGTTAACTTAAAAACGCATTTTGAAGTCTCGTTGTTTTCCATAGAGTAATTTACTTTTGTCCGTGCACAGCATCCAAATGCTATTTTATTAGACTGCGCGATTTTTTTTTTTGTATATATCATTCTGATGTATTTTTAACAATCAGCTGTAGTCGCCAGTGATTACAATGCAAAGAGTATAAATAACTAAAGAGGGTCGAAATCNCCATCAATAGCATATACAACTCTGCTTTTAAGGGCAATCGCAGCACTCTCGTTTTCACAACAGAATTCGAATCCTTTTCGAAATGCTGACTGTTTTTTTTTACAAAAGAACCTAACAAGGTCATATACCGGGCAAAATCCAAAAAAGCGCATATTTACATATAAAAAAAAAGAAAACGTCACAAGTAAATGTCACCCATTTTATTAAAATGTGAACTATTTTCAAAGTTAGTAAAATTGTGTACTTCATTTGCATACAACTTTTTTTATTATTTTTAGATCACGTCATTAAAGTAAGCAATAAGTAATTAATATAAAGGGTTATACGGTCAAAATTTGGTCAATACATATAAGGCGACCAAATGTAAGACAGAGCCACGAACCTCTACCGTCGCTGACTACCACCACTCTTCCTGCTGTCTTGTTTTTTGCTTAATCGGTAATCAGCATTAAAATTAAAAATAGAATATTCTGAAGAGACCCAATTAAAACAAGCAACTTCTCTCTACTCTCCACGTCCGTTGGTCTGTGGTTTTTGTTTCTGGGGTGGAAAAGGGCATAAGGCATGCGGCCTTACTTCACTAGTCAGTCAGAATAAAAAAAGTGCGATCTAAAAATAGAAGACAAGTGGTTGTCGGCGTGGGTCTGTTTGGTTGGTGATTGGCTGGCGGGGTGCGTAGGTGTGTGGGATCGCTGAATGGAATACCGCTTTAACACAAAACTCAACAGCACAGAAACTGAAAGAAGGGCAAAAACAAAACTAAAACGTCAACAAAAACTTATTGGAACTCAGAGTTGCCATGGTGAAATGTGACATTTTTATTCTCTTATCGAATCAACCCTATAATTGGGCGTAGTACAACCCTGTGATCGTTTTTGAGTTATGCGCCTTGCAGACTATGAGTTTATCCGGACGACAGTGGTCGTGTCGAGCATATCCCATATATTGGCCACATTATAAGTTAAGTCTGACGGCATAATCGATACTGCTGCATGTTTATGGGATCGATAAACACATTTACCCGATATGTTGGACGTGTTCGTCAACGAATTGTCGTATCGATTGGACACACTGTAAGATTCTTTACAAACACAAACATTCCGTCCGGAAAAACTTATAGTCTGTAAGACGCATGAATCATTCATTGGTGATTGGTTTGCATCAGTGGATCTCTCGGATCGCCCTTAAACCTAGTACTAAGATCACGTTTTCGGACGAAAAACTGTTATACTCCATTTAAAAAACGTTAGCGCGGAATAAATGCGAAATCTTTGTTTTGAACATTTTTAAACACATATTTATACAACCCTGGACTTTTCGCACGAAAAAATAGGCAGGCATATTATTTCGCATAAATAAGTTAACATCCCTACGTTTGAGACCCTATTTACGGAGATAGATGAAGATATTCGTTTTTCGCAGAAACGAACTTAGTACTAAGCATTAAACAGCATGAATACTGCTGTTAAATGGTCATACTGTTACGAATGTGGTCTTGAGTTTGTTCATATTTGCAGCAACTGCGACGCGGCTCATAAAGAAACCATAATCGCGCGAGAAAGAGTGTACACAGACAAAAAATTCGTTAAACTAGTAATAAAATAATTTGTTGCTATTCTCGCTCTGCCAGCAGTTCAAGAGTTCCATTTCCATCCGCTCATCGCTACCACCGACTCGTAGGGTACGTGACCGCCAACAATCGCGCAACTGTGATAGTATTTTGCCATCACTATTCGCATGAAAGTATTTTGCCATCACTATTGTTACAAGAGCCATTTTATATTTTGTGAAACACCAAGCACAACTAGCTTCATATAATTTATTTAAATAAAAACGATAAAGAAGTGCTGAAAACATAGTTATTTCGCTTAAAATGTGTGAAAGGTATGATACTTGTGAACAATTCATTTTTATTTTCCAAAATGGTATAAAGTGATAGTTTTTCAAATATATTTTTTTTTCAGATAAGCTGCCTCCATTAGGGAATAAAAGCCACTGCTGATAGGCTCCACAACAAACTTGCACTTAGCTAACTCAACATCAATCTTTTTATTAATGCACAAAAATATGTTGAACTAGTGATATCGTATAAATGTTCTATTTATGAGAATTTATAAATGTTTAAGAAAATTAATAAACATTTAAACAATCGTGTTTTACTTGACCACAATGATTCTTTTACAACTATCTATAAATGCACTTTTTCTGATTGTTTGAAGGGGCTCTAATTGGCGTCGTTCTAAATGTATCCAGAAGGGCACCTAATAATTGCATTAATGCGATGCTTTTTTGTACTAACTTGGCGTGGTACAACTTCTCAATGAGTGATCGGCCTTTTTCCGAGGAGTTTTGGATATCGATATACGACTTCGGACTAGTGGGATCTCAGAAGCCCCCCAAATTCAAAAAATGTTGGCAGGGTTTAGACTATTTTTATAACTTATTTTTTATAGAAAAAAAATTCTTTTAAGCATAAGAAATTCTTTATTATAAGATACACCCAGAAAATTGGAGTTGAAAATTTTAAAATGTCTTTAGCGTTTGCTGGCCAATGTTCCTTTATGTTTTATTTAGAATACATTGGACGAATAAATTCCCGATAATCGTTAGTATTATAGAAGTTTCAAGACAGACACAATTTTAGGGGAATTTATGTCATTTTCAAAAATGTATATGAACGTAATTTTCATGGTGTTTTCTTTTCTTAAAAAAATGTAAGCCTGCATTTTGTCAAATTTTTGTTGTTGTTCGACCTTTTGTTTAATACCTATAGTTTTCTTCGTATAATCCAGCTCGAGGTCAATGTTTAATTCATTGATTTTGTCTTTGCAGAGTGTACCTTATTAAAATGCTGCCAGCAAAAAAAATGCTATCATTTTTTAACGGAACAGAAAAGAATTCAAAGGAAAAAACAGGTTAACGTAAAATTAGCACAAACAAATAATAAAATATAAACAACATTCTCGCGTTCCTTATTCTTGTACAATATATTTCATTGGTACAAAATGGGGACATTGAAATTATTCAATTTTCATTAATTCAAGTCACCATCAATAGCATATACAACTCTGCTTTTAAGGGCAATCGCAGCACTCTCGTTTTCACAACAGAATTCGAATCCTTTTCGAAATGCTGACTGTTTTTTTTTACAAAAGAACCTAACAAGGTCATATACCGGGGCAAAATCCAAAAAAGCGCATATTTACATATAAAAAAAAAAGAAACGTCACAAAGTAAATGTCACCCATTTTATTAAAATGTGAACTATTTTCAAAGTTAGTAAAATTGTGTACTTCATTTGCATACAACTTTTTTATTTATTTTAGATTCACGTCATTAAAGTAAGCATAAGTAATTAATATAAAGGGTTATTACTGCTCAAGAATTTTGGTCAATATAAACTTGACGTACTTTCTTTCAATTTGCATTTAAAAAAACCTGAACACCCCTCATTTTGAAGAGGTGTTGTGTGTAGAATGTCTGCTCCTATTTTGATTTTGGAATTCACTCTTCAGTTGTCAAAATGCGCGTCCAAGCAAGAAGAGCAGCGTATCAAAATTTTGCTCGCGCATCGCGAAAATCCGAGCTACTCGCACGCAATTAAAATTTAACTGAAATCAACTAATTTTATATTGGGTTAATTAGTATAACTTAAATTTATAATTTTCCAAACGTCCAAACCACACTTTACGTTGAAAATAAAATGGATCGTCGTCATTTTGACGAAGGATGACTGTCTAGGGTTAAGTTAATATTTGCTTTTATGAGAGGGACAAATTTCAAAAATGGTAGTTAAAAATCGAAAAAAATGTCACCACTTTTTTTGGTTAACTTAAAAACGCATTTTGAAGTCTCGTTGTTTTCCAATAGAGTAATTTACTTTTTGTCCGTGCACAGCATCCAAATGCTATTTTATTAGACTGCGCGATTTTTTTTTTTGTATATATCATTCTGATGTATTTTTAACAATCAGCTGTAGTCGCCAGTGATTACAATGCAAAGAGTATAAATAACTAAAGAGGGTCGAAATCGCTCACTTACGATATGCCCAAATGCCATAGATTAGGGTCAAACATGCAACATGTTTTATTTACGTTTAATAACATGGAAAAATTATAAGGTGTGTTCTGCAATGTGTGTTAGATTTTCATTATGTTCAAATTATTTTTTCATTAAAAAAAAAAACGAAAAACGCAAAAAAGGACCAAAAGAATACTTCTGTTTGCTAAATCTATGAATTCTATGTCCCAAAACATTCATTCGATAAGTTGTCGTGTTTTAGACAATTTATTAAAGATCGATAAACAATAAATTTACTGACAATATGACTTTAACATACTTAAGCAAACATTTCAAGGAACATCTGAACTGGTACCTACATGAAATTTCGGCTAAAGCTGAATACTAGGCTTAACGTAAAATACTCCAGAAAACTTTCACTTTTTCACTAGATTTTCGCGTGAAGTTTTTTTTTAACATTTATAAAAATTATAAGAATTCACTTCTTATTATAAATTTAAAAAATTTGATTACAAAAAGAATAATTTGATTTTTCAAAATCGAATCGCAAGTTACCGAATCAAAACCATGTGAAAAGCCGTAGATAACAAAAGGGAATACGAAGAAAATGTTGGTACCGTTTTGCAACATGTTCGACCCTAATCTATGGCATTTATACGATATTACAAAAATGAGACGTTTCGACCCTCTTGTTTATTTATACTCTTTGATGGCAACTCTAAACATTTTAATATGAGAGAAATATAGAACCAAGAGAAAGATGTCATTGAATGAGAGAACACGAATTCACCAGCAGCAATCAATGAAAACAAAAAGAAAATAATAACAAATCAAGCAGGAACTCAAAATGTAGTGATTAAGTGACACAAAATTTATAGGTCTATTTAGGTGGAGGGGGCTTTTCCCCATTATATTCTCGTTGTTCGTTTTTGGCAACAAGCTAAGGAAAATTTTTGCAAATTAAAGAAAACGCACATATGAATGTAGAAAAACATATGAATAAGTGTATATGTAAAATAACAATTTAGTTTGGGAAATTTATGAGGAAAACAAAATAATAAAATTAATATGGCAAAATATTTTTAAATAAAATATTAAACTTACATGTTGATAGAGATGATGACAAATTAATAGAAACAAATGAGAGATAAAACGAGTGCTGAACCAGCCAATATTAGAAACCAATATTGTATATTAATCTGGGTGGGGGAGGAAGGATCACAGCGTCAGCAACATCAGCAGCAGTTGGGTAGGCGGTTGATTGTGTTTTTATTTCGCTGGTTAAATAGTAAAGGTGAAGGTGACGACGGTGATGATAATGTAGGAAGAACAACAATTGCACTTGCTTTTTTTTGATTTACTTGTTATCTTTTAGTTTTATGGGTAGTAATGATAATGCAAAAGATAATTAAATATTCAGAAATAACTGTATGCACTTGCAATTTCAAACAACCCTTTTTTACTCTTACTCTTTTTCGCTTTTGATTTTTGCTTTTGTGTTTTTGTTTAATGCGATCACCTTTTTTTCTTGTTACCCGATTGATAAGCAGCTCACACAAGGAATAACAATAAATTAATAGTTGGGAACGAACCGTATGAACAAATATATAATTGCGTCTCAATGAAGACACTTGCCGTCGTTGATTATTATCGTATTATTACTGTTATTTGTTGCTGTTTTTGTTGTTGGTGTTGTTTTAATACCCGGTAAGTGCATGTGTAAGTGGTAGTAGTAACAAAGGCGCGGTAGCGGTATTCAATGAGCTCTCGTTTTCTTCTTTTTGTTGTAGCTATTTGTATCAATGCACTTGTATTGTAAGCTCCCCATGGGTGAGGGGAGAGTGCGGCAGAATTATGAGGATTATAGTTTTTGTTGTGAATATCAGCAGTAGCAGCAGCAGCAGATTTGTTAAAATATTATTGAGCAATGCAGAACACACACAGGAAATGCAATCTTTCTATTTAGGTATAGAACATGGCGCGTGTTTGGTGGTATGTGCATTCACTCTTTCACGTGTGTGCGCGTGTGTGTTTATTTGATTATTCGTTAAATGAGAGTAGAATGAGAATGCTGCTTGCTCTCTTGTATTCTTTGTAAGAATTAAACTTGTGTGTGCATGTGTCTGTATTACCATACACTATGTTCTGTCTCTTGTTCACTTGTTGTTGTTTTGTTTTTATTAGTTTTGTTGTTGCTGTTATTCTTTCTCAAGAAGAATGCAGGCGGAAGACAAAATTATGCTTAATAAATAAATTCCTCTTAATAAGATTTACAAAAAAAAAAACAAACACGCCAAGAATCAAGAAATGGGTACCCATCATCATACACAAAAACCGCACAATGTATTATAATGGGCCACCAAGGCCTACCCGACCCCCACCGACCGATGCGACACCATTGAAGATGACTTCTTCAAGGAATCTTAAGCTCAAGCCTCAATTATGAGAATTCTTTGTACATCAAGAGAGGATAACAATGGCTGTGGTTGAGTTTCCATGAAAACCCATTGAAATTTCATGAAATTCTTAAAGTAGCCATTAAAAATATGCGTTCTCTTGTTGCCCTGGCGTAGTGGGATATTGTTGCTCCTAAAGTTATTGTTTTTTTGTTTGTTTTTCTTTTAGCAGAGGATGCCAAGATCACTAGTAACATAGGAGACCGGCTGATTGGTCAGTTTATTTATTAATTTTGTGTTTTATTTACCAAGAACAAAACTGAACACTCATTGTATTGCCCATGCCATTAGCCAGTCTGTTTAGTTACAAGTGGGTGTTGCATTTACTTCACATGATTATTGAAACGAGGGGGAACAGAACAATGTCATATAAGCAATCTAAAACCACCGTGGCAAAGAAGAGATTAACAACACCATACTCATTGAAATCATCCAGTTTGTAGAGGTAGGGTTGCCATATACGCGATAGCGATTATAATCAGAAGCACGTTTAACAATGGGAAAAGGAAGTATTTTGCAATTATTAAAAAGTCGAATTTCAATGTGTGTGCCTGAAAAGTCTTGGTAAAAATTTTGTACTACAATATTTCTTTCGCCAAAATAACAACATTTTATTTTCGATCTATTATTGATTGTCAAATGATAAATTTAAGTTATACTAATTAAATAGATTTAACAAAATGGTAATTCTAATCTTAGCTCACAATACAATTTATATATATTTCTTTTTTGAAAAAAATAATTTCAAGTAAAATCGGCTAAAAGTATTTGATATCAAGAATTCTTACGTTATCCTCATGACAAAATTTTTTCAATTGATCGTATTTAAAATTGTAAGAAACTCTTGTTTTAGATTTAAGATCACTACAATTTCGTACTATTTTGATTGATCGAATTTTACAGTGAAAATTTTATATTTTTGCCGTGAAAATCATAATTATTAACTGAATGTAATCAAGAGGATCACGTTTGTATTTAAAATTGAAAGAAACTCTTATTTTGATTTGAGATTACTACAATTGCGATGTGTTTCGTTTTATTTTGTTTGATCGAAGTTTATCGCAGTGAAAATGTTATATTTTTGCCGTGAAAATATCAATCATATTTATTAACACATTGAATATAAGCGTTCATGTTTCTTCCCTCTTAAGTCAATTGTAGAATCTGGCAACCCTAGCCTCTTGAAAGCCAGCAACAAGAACCACGAGAATACCACCACAGCAGAGAGAAACAAGAATAACAAACATCCAACCCAC
Organism: Haematobia irritans; assembly: GCA_003123925.1. Classification (NCBI taxonomy): domain Eukaryota; kingdom Metazoa; phylum Arthropoda; class Insecta; order Diptera; family Muscidae; genus Haematobia; species Haematobia irritans. Next base: position 29,484 of record PGFW01002958.1, read on the forward strand.
CATCGCCACCACCAGTTGACAGTTGTTTTGTCAAATGTTGTTGTTGTATGTGTGTGTGTGTGGGGCTGTTATTGTTAAAAAGATAAGATACTATGGGCAAGGTGAGGTGTGCGCGCAGTGTTATTTTCATGGTGTATTCATGAAATTTACGTTCAGTAGACAGGCGGGGTGGGCCTCATTATCTTTTGTTTTGGTGGTCACTTGAAAATTTTCCTCCGATTTTATTACGGTCATTTTTATATTTTATTGCGATAAAGATTGATATGTTAATTCAGACTTTTATTTTATTAAGGGCCCATCACCACTACATATTCAACCGAAAAAGATGAAGGGGCTGCCACGGAATTCGAATCGATGGAGGGGGATATCTTTCTAATTCTTTTGCGCGTTGCTTGTGTAATCCAGAAATGAGAGCAGAAAACACAATCTCTCTATTTATTTATTTTTTTTTTATCAAAGTGGTTTTATTTATTTTTTTCTACCATACTTCACTTCTAAACTCACTTTTAAACTCATCTAAATGCGAGAATGTAGTGACTGGCGTTTTATTAGAATTGAACTTTGCCTTAGAATAGTTTTAGTTAGTTATTTTGCTCTATGCTGTGGTTGTTTTTTTTCACTATTCTCATTACTACAAACACTTCTTTGTTTTATTTATTTTTACAGCAATTCTTTGCGTTCTATTTTCCGTCTTGTTGTAAATTTCCTTTAGTTTCTTGTATTTAATTTCATTTTCAGTATTAAATTCTATTTCACATAGATTTTGTTGTTGTTGTTTTTTTGTCATTAAAAAGAATTTTCCACACCTCACAGAGCGCTATGTACTTAAAAGGTGAACCCGGTTGTCTTCGTGTACTGAAAACTGAACACGACGCGCGTTGTTCTGTTAAAGAGTCGTTGACTACTGAACTCAGAAATTCTCTGATGGGTCTGCTCGGTGTTGGGGCCATCAAAGTTAAACGTTGGTGCTGCTTTGTTGTGTGTGCATGTGTGTATGTGTTGTTGGTATTTTCTTTGTTTAGGCTCCCACATTTAACCATAATGCTCTCAGTTTTTCTCTCTCTTTCTACGTATGGTTCTCTTACAATAACTCTCATAATTTTGTTGGTACATAAAAAGAGGATCACTGTTAGCATTGATTAAAATTTGTTGGGGGTATTTATGTAGACAAACACAAGAGTATAAGAATTCATGCTAAAAGAGTATGTTTGAAATTTGTTTAACATGTTATTTTAGGGTTGCCATTTGAAAAAGTAGTTTCCAATATTTGTTCAAACTCCACTCCATAACCAATATTATTTAAAAAAATTGGGATATATCTTTATATATTTCTTACTATAACACAAACCGAAACCTTACTTAAAATCAAGAGTATTATGTCATTTATGATAAAACTTTCGGTTAAAAACGCAAACTGATGTTTTTCGAATTTTAGTTACTGTAGGTATAAAGCTAAGTACTATCGTCTGATTTTTTGCCAAAACGCAAAATTAAATGTTTGTACAAAAAATTATTTAGGCAAAAGCCGACTATCAAAAAAATCTTTTGTTCTGAAGGTTCATATGTAATTCACTTTGGGTTTAGTGAATTATCCGAATTTATTCGGATTATTGGGTTGATAGTTTTGATGCAAGTAGAGGATGC
>PGFW01002960.1:0-10010 GCA_003123925.1 Haematobia irritans
TTCACATTTTCTTTTGCCATTAGCATTTCATTGTCTAAGAAAGTTACCTTGCCTTTGAAGCCATCAATATACACAGTGTTATGTGATATATACAGAAATGCATTATGTTGCTCTGGTATTGTTGCTGGTCCTACACAAAGTCTGATGCATTTATTTATGTTGACGATACATTGGCTACATGTCTAGCCAGCCATCATCTCTTTGATTTATGAAATGCAAAAACATGTGGTATTATAGGCAAATCATGTATATGCATATGGATAGAAGGCAAATATACAAACAATATACCTATCACTCAGTCTGGGTATAACATATTTGGACGAGGCCATTATAGACCAATATATACAGCCCTCGGCACAATCTTTCTCTCTACATATGGTTAGGCCTAGAGGCCTATTACCATATGGCATATTGCAAAAACAAACAATGTATGCATATGCATTATGCGCTCTCTCTGTCTCCCACAACATATTGAACATATTGTGAGAGACTAAGTGAATGCATATCTAGGAGAAGCATCTGTAAATCTACATAGGCAAACATTCACACCCACCCATCTAAGATATTTCTATGGAAGGTTTATGTTATACATACATTCGAACCTCTGTAACTGTTCATGTTATTAGGAATTCTAGAATATATGATGAGGGGGGTGGATGGGGGTTTGTTTATAAGTGAATGCGTATGTTTTTTTTTTTTGCTAGTGTATACTCACTCATTGGTAGAAGAGAGAACACAAAAAAAAAACTACAAAGAAAATCCCTGAAATTGTATGTTTGTATATCGATTCGACCAGACATCCATTATTTTGTATGTAAGTCTGTCTGTCTATCGGTCGGTCGTTTAGTCGTCTTTAGTTTACCGTTCGTTTTGGTTCAGTTCATTCCCTCTAAACAAGATGCCACAACCACTCAACCAGGTGATTGTGATTGTTGGAAACAATAATGCAGACAGACGGACAATCAGCAGGCGGGTGTACTTGTTCTTCTGGCCCTGCTGGTGGGTTTCCATCAGTCTTTGCTGCTGCTGCTATCCATTACTCCTTTATATTCTACTTTCTTTTTTCAACTGTGACTTTGACGGTACCTAGTACGTGAGTTTCTATCATTTAAAGTCTGGTTACGTGCTTCTTATTAAAATAGGAGTCGAATTGTTTGGCTGGAGAGGGGTTTTGGAGAGCGGGGGCGGATTAGATGTCAACAGTTAGGAATCTAGGGCTTCAATTACAAATGATATTTCATTTCTTTATGCTTTGCTCATTTGGATTCCAGTAATTTACGGTTTTGTAATACTCTTCGCCTCTCTCTCTCTCTCTTTCATCCTCTCTACTGAGAAATTGCTGTCATAACAGCACCTTGGCTAATGTTGCTTTTTTACACTTGTGTACTTTTCCATTATTTTACCTCGGTGTGTCGTGTGTTTTTTTGCTTTTTTCAAATAAGTTCTTTCAATTACCTTTCAAAGTTTACGACATGAATGTTATGGACCTCTTGACACGTTATTAAAACACAATGGGCATCTGGCTTACATTCCAAAATATAATTACCTTGTGGCTTAATTAATTGCATTCAGAGAATTCCAAAAGTAATAAAAAAATACTAAGCAACACTGAAGAAAACCATAATAGTATCTGAGATATGACAAACCCACAAACGTCATCGAAATGTTGCCGTGCTTTTAGCGATGCCAGTTAGCGTTTTTTCCGGCGGGCCCCCTTATGATTTCTCTTTTTCTTCGAAGACTTTTAGCTGGGAAAAAATTGCCAGCGTGCCAATCTTGGCGCAGTTTTTCCCATTTTAGAATCTGCTGTTTGAAAAGACTTTAGCTAGGAACGAATTGCACCAATTAGTAATTGCAATCACAGATTTCCAGAATTATATAAACATAACTAAGAAATCACAGAAGACAACTTTAATCGGGATCTGAGATATGACAAACCCAGCCTAAAATCCAATGAAATATTTGTTGTGAAGCGCGTTGCCTATTTGCGTTTAGGATCTGCCGTTGTTTTTAAGTTTTTTTTAGCGGGGAAAATCATTTACATGAACTTTTTTAGAGGTTTAGTATATTATATTCCTCTAAACCACATAAATGGGTAGGGTAATAATAACTTGTGATCTGCCAAAACCAATGTACCTATTCGAATGTGTCCACTTCTAAAAATACTATACGGCATCATCTTCAGAATCCACCAGGCCTAAGTCGATCGAGCCCTTGGTCTTGTTCCATGTATTTGTTGTTCGCAGGTATTCGTATTAGATTTATTTGCTTAGTCGATTTTGATGAAATTTTGGTACACGCGCGTGTTTTTCGGCCCACAAGGCACGATTTGCATTGAATTTGAAAAAAAAAATTATGATCAAATATAGATATTTAACTTCCATATACGTATTATGTATACGTATCGCCCGCAACAAAGGGGTCACATTCAAAGAGTTGCCACTCGAGCCAAAAATAATTCACAAAATTTGTGAGTGAAATTTTACAAAAAAAAAAAATATTTGCAAATGCTTTTATTTCTATAGAAAAATTTCGTCATAATTTATTCTCTATTAGAATTTTGTTGAAAATTTTATTTCTAATTTATTCTTGCTTAAAATTTAATTTTTTATTTCGAAATTTTGCTCTAAATTTTATGTGTATAGAAAATTAGGCACCTTCGTAGTTGGAGATGCGCAATATTTTTGCCAAAATGTACCAAACATCACAGAATTCTACCAATCTACCCAAACAATACAAAATCTACCATTTAAGGTAAAATTCTACAACTTCAATTTTCTATAATAATAAAATTTTGACAAAATTTTCTATAGAAATATAATTTTGACAAAATTTTGTTAAAATTTTCTATAGACATAAAATTTTCTATAAAAATAAAATTTTGACAAAATTTTCTGCAAGAAGTATAAAATTTTGACAAAATTTTTCTATAGAATTAAAATTTTGAACAAAATTTCCTATAGAAATAAAATTATGACAAAATTTCCATTATGGAAATAAAAAATTTGACCAAACATTTGCCTAATATATATAAAATTTGAGAAAAAAAACATTTTCCATTAAAATTTAAAATTTTAACAAAATTTTCATATAGAAATAAAATTTGACAAAATTTTCTAATCGAAATAAAATTTGACAAAATTTTCTATCGCAAATAAAATCAATTTTTGACACAAAATTTTCTATAGAATATGAAATATTTTGCACAAAATTTTCTTATTAGAAATAAAATTTTTGACAAAATTTTGTTAAAATTTCTATTAGACATAAAAATTTTCTATAAAAATAAAATTTATTTGGGACCAAAAATTTTCTGAAGTAAGACAGTAAAATTTGACAAAATTTTCTTATAGAATTAAAATTTTTACACAATTTCCTGTAGAAACTAAAATATTTTTGAAATTAATTTTCAAATGGAAATTAAAATTTGGACCAAAAATTGCTATAGATATAAAATTTTGAGAAAATTTTCCATAAAAAATAAAATTTTAAAACAAAATTTTTCTACAGAAATACCATGTGGGAAAGCAAATTTTTCCAAAAAATAAAATGGACAAAAAATTTTCTAAAGAAATTTTCTATAGAAATAAAATAATTTAAACAAAAATTTTCTAACGAAATCAAAAATTTTACACAAAATTTTCTAACGAAATAAAATCTTTAACAAAAAAATTTCTAACGCAAATTAAATTTTTAACAAAATTTAAAAAATAATTAAAAAAAAAATTTAACAAACTTTTCAAAAAGCAAGAAAAAAAATTTTACAGCATTTTTGATTGAAAATAAAATCTTTACAAAATTTTCAAAAGAATACCATTTTATGAAGAAATTTTCAAAATAAAATGACAAAATTTTTCTAAAAGAAATTTTCTAGAGAAATAAAATTTTAACAAATTTTTCTAACGAATAAAATTTTAACAAAAAATTTCTAACGAAAAATAAAAATGTTAACAAAATTTTCTATTTAGATAATAAATGTTTGACAAAATTTTCAAAAGAAAAAAAATTTTCGACGGACATTTTTCAAAGAATTAAAACTTGACAAAAATTGTCTATCCGGAAATAAACATTTTTGACAAAATTTTCTATTAGTTATAAAATTTTCTATAGAAATAAAATTTTTGACAAAAATTTTACTATAGAAATAAAATTTGGTCAAAGCTTTTTAATGGAGGGGGGCGCAAAAATAAGGGAGAGCCACCGTGGTTGCAAATGATTAGCATGCCCGCCTTGCATACACAACGTCGTCGCGGTTTTCGATTCCTGCTTCGAATTCGAACCCAAAAAGTTTTTCAGCGGTGGATTATTCCCACCGCCAGTAATGCTGGTGACATTTCTGATGGGTAATTGTAAAAGCTTCTCTATACGTTGGTTTTAACTGGGCAGCTGTGGGAGACGCCGATTCGCGCACTCGGCTATAAAAAGGAGGTTCGCTTTTTTGTTTTTTTTTTTCCCAATTGAACATAATCATGGAATTCGGCGCAGCACTCAGTGATAAGAGAGAAGTTCCCGCAATGTGGTTATCAGCAACTTGACCTGAATAGTCTAAGTGAGCCTGATTACATCGGGCGCTGCCACCTAACTCCTAACTAACCTTATCCCAGATATAAAAGTGCAACTCTCGTATTTACTACTACTTCATGTCATTAGACTCACTACTTACGTATTCTTAAATGCTTTCCATCTTAAACGTAAAAGTTTTTAACATATGCTGCATACTATTGAATTTAATTAAAATCTCCGAAAAAAACTTCCTCCTCTTAAATGCAAGTTTTTTCGCTCAAGTCTTTAACCCCTAAGGCGTCTTTGAATAACAATGGGATTTCTCTTAAGTAGCAACGACATGTTTTTGCACTGACAAAAAATTAATTTGAATTGTTACGCTTTAATACAGGAAATCACAGAAAAACGACATCCAAAGGATTTCTTTCATTGGATATCAAAGTTTTCCATTGTTTTAACCCTAATTTTAATGAATTAAGAGAATAAGGAAAAGAGTTCCGAGTTCTTTGCCAATCTCATAAATGAAGTACGTGTGTGATGTCAGGTGTTATGCAAGTTGTGTTTGTGTTGCTGTCAGACGTCTTCGATTGTAGCTAACAATGCCTGTCTGTCGTTACTCTTCAAACTAATGCCGCTCGAGTGGATGTTCCTTTGCCGTGTATAACTCTTTTTTTCTTGCTGGGGCATCGTTTATATAATGGTATCAGGCCTAATGTGTAAACTTTTTTGGTTTTGATGCTAGTTGATAAGAGGATGATGTGGATGGGGGTTAGGTTGTTTATGAGGAACAAAAACGCAGAAATGAGGCAAATGTATGCTGTGTATGTCAACACAATTAGGACGCGGACAAACGACTGTGTGTGTGGCCTCCAGAGAAAAATTTCAAATAACCTGTGAACCAACACCAAGACAAAAATACCAATTGGCAACAACAACAACAGCTACGATATTATCAAACCAACCATCATCCATGAAAGCACCTCACTCTATCGTGCGTCAATACCCTTAAGAAGGAGATGGAAAAAGAATTGGCGCAAGCTAAAAACAAAAACAACAACAATCAAACCAAAAACACCCCAAGAAATTTTTATTGGTCGAGGTTTGGGCTTGTCTTCACATTTGTGCTCAGTCAGAGAAGAATGAAATGACGACGTCGAAGTAGTATTGCCGCTTTGATTTTTTGGGCGCCTGTGGTTTAGGGAACTGTTGCTGTTTGGGGTTGCGGGTTTGGATAATGTTTCTGTTGATGATGCTTTGCTGTTGATTGGTATGTGTGTATTGTTGTTTGTAGTTGCTTTGCCTGATGCTTTACATAACAGCGGCACTGCGATACCAACGTATTGTTTGCAAACAAGAACAAACATCGAAAAAAAGAGTCGTCCAGCAGAAGCGTTTTGTGCATGAAACATGTACTCGTACACATATTTCGCTTACAACCCTCAGTATTTGCGTATCAGTACAGAAATCGTAGCAAACTGATTTTTTTTAACATTACTACTCCAAATATTTATGGTTAGGATGAAAACTAAAAAAGGCGCTGTAAAAGAGTGGAACAATTTAGGCAGTATCTCATGCCCCTAACTTAGGAATTGCCTTTTCAAAAAATCTCGAATTGGTAACCGTAATCAACAAATAAAAATCCAAAGTTTTCTTTTGTTTTTAATTTTTATTTAGTTGAGAGTGAAAAAACATTAATGACTCTAAAACTATAAAATGTAGAGGACCCATTAGCTTAAAAAAAAAGTGAGAAAATAATAGATTAATCGCCGGTCAATTGGTTGTCAATATTTTTTGACCGACATTCACACATAAAGAATTTTATTTTTTTTTTATATTTTGTAAGAAAATTACAATATTTGTACTCATTAAATTTATGATTTAAGCAGTGAAAAAATTAATCTACAAAAAAATCTTTAAGAAAATTTTATAAAATTCTATCAATTAAAGAAAATATACTTCTAAAAGAAAATGATTTTCTCAAGTTACTTTTTGAACATTTGTCAATATTTTAGAAATTTTTGTTTAAATTTTTCTTTCTAAGAAAATTTTTGTTGCAAATTTTATTTCTATAGGAAATTTTGTCGACAATTTTTTCTTCTATAGAATTTTGTCGAAATTTTATATCTTCTATAAATGTCAAAATTGTATATTCAAAATTTTGTTAAATTTACTAGTAGAAATTTTTAAAATTTTTATTTTTATCAGGAAATTTTTCAAAATTGCTCCTATTAATTTTTAGCTAACATTTCGCATAATTTTATTTCTATCAGAAAAATTTTGTCACATTTTTTTAAATTTTCAAATTTAACTTTGTTATAAAAGCTTTGTCAAATTTTTATTTTCTATAGAATTTTGCAAAATTTTATTTCTATGAGAAAATTTTGTCAAAATTTTATTTCTTAATAGAAAATTTTGTCACGCATTGTAATTTCTATAGAAAGAGTTCTGTTCGACCATTTTATTTTTTATAGTAGCAATTTTGTTAAAATTTTATAGACAATTTTCTACGAGAAATTTGTGTTATCAAAATTTTACTTCTATACCGACATTTGCTTTGCAAGACAATTTTATCTATAGAAATTTTTAATTTTATTTTTATAGAAAATTTGTCAACATTTTATTTTTATAGAAAATTTTCTCGACATATATGTATTCTATAGAAAATTTGTCAGCAAAATTTTCTTTCTATAGAAAATTTCAGAAATTGTTATTTCTACAGAGAAAATTTTGTCAAATTTATGTTCTATAGAAAGATTTTGTCAAAATTTTATTTCCTAGAATTTAATTATCTTGAAATTATTGTAAAATTTTTATAAAATATTTCAAGTTTCGTTATAAGTTGTAAAATTCTTTTCTAAGAAATGTTAAATTTATTTCTATAGAAATTTTGTCTAAAATTTTATTTCTATAAAAAATTCTTAAAAATTGCGTGTCAGAAATTTTATTTCTATAGAAATTTTGTCAAATATTTTTATTTCTATAGAAAAATTTCTGCCCAAAATTTTAATTCTTATAGGAAAATTTGTCGAAATTTTATACAAATTTTTGTATAATGTTTGTAAATTTGTTATCGATATAAGAAAGATTTTCTTAAAATTTTATTTCTCAGAAATTTGCAAAAATTTACTAAGAAATGTTTGTAATTCTTCGCTTATAAAAATTTTCTCAAAACTTGTATTTCTTAGAAAATTTTGTCTAAACTTTGTATTTCATGGAAATTTTATTTTAAAGGAAATTTTGTCAAATATTATTTTCTATAGAAAAATTTTGTAAAAAATTTTATTTTCTATAGAAAATTTTGCCAATTTTTATATAGCAAATTGTAAATTTTATAGATATAGATTTTTCAAAATTTTGTGTCTAAATTTTCTAATTTAGTCTAAAATATTTGTCCAAAGATATTTATTCATAAATAAATATTTTGTCAATTTATATTTTCTATAGAAATGTAATTTTTTTTCAGAATTTTGTTAAAATTTTATTTCTATAGAAATTTTGTCAAAATTTATGATTTATATAGAAAATTTTCTCAAATTTTATTTCTATAGAAAATTTCTCAAAATTGTATTATCTATAGAAAGATTTTGTCAACATTTTATTTCTATAGCAAATTTTGCTCTTAAACATTTTATCTTTCTATTGGTGACGTTATATGGAAAGCAAATTGTAATTTCGATAAAAATTTTTATCTTCTATTTAGAAAATTTTTCAAATTTTATTTCTATTAGCAGAAATTTTGTCAAAATTTTATTTCTATAGAAAATTTTAAATTTCTTATTTCTAATTGAAATTTTATTTTTGAGATACTCGAAATTTTAATCTTGACTACAGATACGTCAATGTATTTATTAGATTGTCAACAAATTTTATTTTCATAGAAAATTTTTCTACAAATTTTATATTTTTAGAAAATTTGTCAAAATGATTTCTTAGGAATTTTTCAAAATTGTTATCTTCTATCGAAATATTTTTCAAATTTAATTTTGCATTATAGAAATTTGTTCTCAAAATTTTATTTCTCTTACGAAAATTTTGTTCGACTTTATTTCTATATAGAAAATTTGTCTAAAATTTTATTTCTTAAATTTGCTAAAAAAATTTGTAGAGATTTTGTCAAAATTTTACTCGTTATATAAAATTTTTCTCAAAATTTTATTCTTCATAGAAAATTTGTCTAAAATTTTTTTGTAATTTACCTTTATTAGAAAATTTTGTAAAAAATTTTATTTCTATAGAAAAGTTTGCTCAGAATTTATTTCTTATAGAATATGTTTTGTCAAAAATTTTTATTTATTAGAAAATTTTTGTCAATTTTTCTATGAAGTTTATAATTTATATATAAGAATTGTACATTTTTATTTATAGAAAATTGTTAATTTCTATAGAAAATTTTTCAAATTTTTACTTCTCTATAGAAAATTTTGTCAAAAATTTTATTTATTAGAATTTCACAATTTATTTATATTTGTCAAAATGTATACTGTATTTAGAAATTCTCAAAAATTTATTTCCTAAGTTCCAAAATTTTGTATTTCTATAAATTGTCAATTATTTAGAAAATTTCAAAATGTATCTATAAATATTTATTTTATTTCTATAGAAAAGTTTTCAATTTTCATAGAAAATTTCAATTATTTTCTAATAGAAAAGTTTGTCAAAATTTACTTCTATAGACAATTTTTGTCAAAATTGTTTGCTTCTATAGAATATTTTTGTCAAAAATTTTGTTTCTATAGAACATCTACCATATTTGGTAGAATTCTACCGAACTGTGCGCAATTGTGTGTTAGAATTTATGTACCAAAGAAAAGAGAAGACTTTCTGCAAATTTTATGATCTAGGACGTCCGGAATTTGTTTAGAAGTAAATTAAAAGTCAGTTATCCGCTGTTGCGAACGAGTCTTATCGGACCGACGCATATCTGTAGACTTCGGCTATAAATTCATTGTATGTTAGCAGTTGAAAAAAAAATTTTCGGAACTTAGGAAGCTGGACTGATTGTAATTACGCGAATAGACTTTTGAAAAAATCCCTAAAATAGAATCCCAACTTCTTTGAAATTCCCCCCCATTTATAAACAGTTTTCCCCCTTTTATTAGAAAAGTTACTCCACATGTGAAGGAAATCCCCAATACTAACTACCCCCAGCGAACATATCTTTGTTGGGGTGCTATAAAAAAAATTTGTTTTTCTTATTTTCAAACATTAGCTAATACTATGTGCATTTATGGGGCGGGCTGGAGTAAAATAAAAATCTAAAAAAACTACTAAAAAACAAAGCCCAAGACCTCCAGACTTTCAGACAAAAAATATGTATTCCAAACACATATGGTTTGCTAAGTGTTTCGACTTTCTTTCATTTTGGTTTGGTTTTTTGTACACTCTTGCCCTTTATAAAAACTCTGTTATCGAACTGATGATATTTTCCTATGGCATTAAAAACAAGAAACCACAAATTCAGAAAAAACAGAGGGAAGAGAAAAAAGTAATAGCAGTTATAGCCCAGC
>PGFW01002961.1:51188-65165 GCA_003123925.1 Haematobia irritans
TTGAAATTCAATTTTATAGAAAATATTTTCAAAATTCAAAATTAAAATATAATTTCGTCGAAATTGAAATTTTATAAAAAATTTCGTCAAAATTGAAATTTTATAGAAAATTTCGTCAAACTTGAAATTTTATAGAAAATTTCGTCAACATAGAAATTTTATAGAAAATTTCGACGAAATTTAAATTTTAAAGAAAATTTCTTCAAAATTAATCGCTGTTAGAAAATTTTGTTGAAATTCAAATTTTATAGAAAATATCGTCAAAATTCAAAATTTATAGAAAATTCCTCGAAATTTAAATTTTATAGAAAACTACGTCGAAATTTTAATATTATAGACCTTTCGTCGAAATTTAAATTTTATACAAAATTTCATTGAAGCGCAGCGATGTTACTGCTCGGCCTAACCGACGCTATAAGGGGGAATTTCACGCATGATAAATTATGCGTTTTACTTTCGTTAGACTTGGAAAAAGCTTTCGATCGTGTGGATCATTTAATATTGGTAAAAAAGCTTCAACAATATTTCGGCTTCGGCTTTAGTGCCTGCAAACTTCTTGCTTCATACCTTACAGGTAGGAAGCAATATGTCCAGATCAATGGGAAAATATCAAATATGTTGTCGGTGAGGAGTGGAGTCCCTCAGGGCTCAATTCTTGGGCCAATGCTTTTCATACTTTTTGTTAGTCCGTTGTAATTTATATAAATTGACCGCTAAGTGGCTTCAAATTACATGATGAAAATAAAATAAAAATAAAAAATTGATCTTTGTTAGAAAATTTTGTCAAAATTCAAATTTTATAGAAAATTTCTTCAAAGTTCTGAAATGATGCAATTAAAAAATTCGAATGAAAAATTTAAATAAAATCGGCACTATCAGTACCATATTCGATATTGATTTTTTTTAAATTTCGAAAATTAAATTTTATAGAAAATTTCGTCGAAATTTAAATTTTATAGAAATTCAAATTTTATAGAAAATATTTTCAAAATTCAAAATTAAAATATAATTTCGTCGAAATTGAAATTTTATAAAAAATTTCGTCAAAATTGAAATTTTATAAAAAATTTCGTCAAACTTGAAATTTTATAGAAAATTTCGTCAACATAGAAATTTTATAGAAAATTTCGACGAAATTTAAATTTTAAAGAAAATTTCTTCATAATTCATCTCTGTTAGAAAATGTTGAAATTCAAATTTTTTAGAAAATATCGTCAAAAAAATTCCGTCGAAATTTAAATTTTATAGAGACTTTCGTCGAAATTCAAATTTTATACAAAATTTCATCAAAATTGATATTTGTTAGAAAATTTTGTCAAAATTCAAATTTTATAGAAAATTTCTTCAAAATTGAAATTTTATAAAAAAAAACTTCGTCGAAATTTAATATTTATAGTTATAGATCTTTAATATATGAAATTGATTTTTTTAAATTTAATTTTATTGACAAATTTCGTTGAATTTCAAATTTTATAGAAAATATTGTCAAAATTCAAAATTCGTCGAAATTTAAATTTTATAGAGATTTTCGTCGAAATTTAAATTTTATACAAAATTTCGTCGAAATTGATCTTTGTTAGAAAATTTTGTCAAAATTTAAAATTTTTTAGAAAATTTCGTCGAAATTGGAGAAACTCTAGTTTAGCTATACCTCGTAAATTTTTTTTTTTTTTGGGTCGATAGAGAATCAAATTTGACATCGAAATAAAAAGTAACCGGTTGGCGGTCGCAACCGGTTAACCGGTAAAATTGAAATTTTATAAAAAGAAACTTCGTCGAAATTTTGAAATTTAGAAAATTTCGTCGAAAGTTTTATGGAAAATTTCATCGTTTTATAGAAATTTTTATTAAAATTTTTAGTTTTATGAAAAATTCAGTCGGATTTGAAATTTTATAGACAATATTGTCAAAATTGAAAATATAGAGAATTTCTTAAAAATTGGAATTTATAGAAAATTTCGTCGAAAGAATTTGGTATAAAATGAAATTTTAAAGACATTTCGATCAAAATTAACCAAATTGTCTGAAGCCTCTTCGACGAAGGAGAAAAATCTAATTAAAACTTACCTTGAATATAATTCATATAGTGTCTTCAAGTATTTCTCTTCGTCACGTTTATCATCCAATTTTGTCATTGCATATTGATGCAATTTCAATTGATATATATTTAGTATAAATTTGGACATCACTTGTTGGGGATTCGCAAAGACTTTCTTAATTATCTCATAATGATGTTTACACATAGGTACGATGCCAATGAAAATATCTTTACCACCATATGGAGTCATTTGGCTCTGCTCAATATATGCATCTATACACTGGGCATAGCCTTTAAATTGTGACAAAATTTGTGCAAGCTTCTTCATTTTCTCTATGTCCTCACTTTTTTGTGCAGTGGCAAACTCTTCGATTAGCCTGCGTTCCACCTCATCATATTTTCTTTCAATTTTACGTTTCGATTCAAAAAACTTCTCCGGTGGTAAATCTTGGGCAATTGCATATAGTTTTTGTATAACATCAGCAGCTTCATAGAGTCGCGTTGGATCAGTGAATATATCATTTACAATTGGTCCAGCGATTAGAAATTCCGACATATAACTGAGTAATGTTTGAGCCTCTACGGTACGGCTGCGTGGTGTATTTACATTTTCCAATTGTTCACCTAAATGTATAATTTTACCAGCAACAGAATTGATTTTCTCATCCAACTGCCAAAATACATCGGACGCTAATTGATGACGTTCTTGCAATTTGAGGATATTTTTGGCATGAGTCTCTTGTTCTTGTTTCAGGGCTTCCTCCAAACGTTCACACTTGGCTTGCTGCCTTTCCTGAAGGATTTTCAAATCTTTAATAGTTTGAATGAAAGTATCATGTAAGGCAGTTGGATTGAAATCCTTAATGCCTGCTGCAATAATTCCATCCAGTTGAGTTTGTTTACCACCCGAATTATCACATTCGTTATTCGTACGCCATGTCAATTTCTCAACAAATCCACTGACCTCAAAAGGTTCCTTTAAAACGAAATTTAAGGGTTAATATACTTATGAGTATACAGGCCACTATTTAGAGTATAATAAAATATACCTGCTCGAACTCTTCCATATATTGAGACAACATTTTATATCAATAACAAAATCCAACCCTATTATTCATCAATTTTCTGAGGCGTAAACAATTGGGCCATCTGATACGAACATATGATTATTTTATGGGATGTTGCCACACATCCTAGTACTTACGATGTTGCCACATTCAACGATTAGGACACCGAAAGAAAATTTCTAAATATTCATCATGACAAAGTAATATTATGTTCAGACTATGCACGAAAACCTTATATATATAACTGTAGCTTTGTAACTAAAATTTCATGTATGCCTGTACACATACCGAAATACATGCGAAAGTATAATCATAGACCAAGGAAGGTATAGACAACGAAATTGAATTCACAGCGCTGTAGTTTGTATGTACACCGTAGATGGCTCTTTTTCGTCTGCAATTGAGTGATTTTTAAATTCAGCTTTAATTTGTTTTCTTTCCTTTGTTTTCTTGATGAAACATCAAATATTTTAAAAGCATATAAAATTCTATGGTCTATGGTATAATTACGGATGAAGATCTGTTTTTATTTCTGGGACATTAAAGAAAATCAGTTGTGTAACGTTTCTTACCTTTTACTTTCGCTCATCGGGAATATTGTAATGGCAGCCCTAGAAATCGAATACGAAAACAGCTGAACAACAAAGAAATTGTGAAACTGCGTAAAACAAACAAGAAAAATATACAGTATTAACGAAGAGAAACCCTCATCTTGGACAAAATAGAATACAATCGTTAAATAGCAAAAACTAAATTTATACAATGGCTTTGGCTAATGTCTTAAAGCTAAGCCAAATAACTGGCCATGTTATCGTAGTCATACTAGCTCTTTGTATGATAGTTCCACTTAGTCTTAATATTAGGGATTTCTGGTAAGTCCCAAGAAAGCAAATGATAAGGAAAGGCTATGACTAATTTAATGTGATATATTATTTAATTTAGTGGTCATTGTTTGCTGTTCACAACGGGTAAATGGCGCGAGGAAGATGGAATGTTTGATCCCAAATGGGCTTCATCGGATTTTTGTAATTTCCCTTTGGTCACAGGAGTTCTAATGGCAATGATTTCATCCATACAAATCTATCGTTATGTACGAATGAAAGATGAAGAATCATTTTTGGGTCTCTTTATCGATGTAGTTCTAAGCACTTGGATATTGGCAATGTGCATTATTTCATCAATAATGATAACATTGGGTTTCATTGTGTGGTGTGATGGTATGACTGAACGTTTTCCAACCTGTGAAATTACGGCTGGTCAAAATATTATACATGCCAATACTGACAATATAGACAATTCTGGTTTTTACATTGAAATGGGAACGGCTCAGGTAATATATAGTTTATAAAGAAAATTATGTGCTTCGACATTTACTGTAATTGTTATTTTCTTATGCTATTTCAGTTTGGTGCTTGGGGCGCATTTGCCATTAATGTGGGAATTGGTGTTATAGCTCTGTTGAAGTTAATCAATAACCATCAGGTGCGCAATATCAAGGTTTCCATGTATTTGGAACGCCAACGTTTAGTTAACCAGCATCAAGTTCAACAGGATGGTCGTTCAACACCACCAGCTATGTCCTCAAGTGATTCCGAAGAGCAAGCAAAATAGTTGATTTGTTCACAGAATAATGACTGTCTATGTACATTGTGTCAAAGTAATTGTATGTTCGATCAAGATGTTGTATTTATTTGTTTTATAATATGTATATGTTTTCTACTATTATTATCACATTTATTTGTAATTATGATATTCAATGCTAGCAGCATACGTAGTGTTATTATGTAGGATAAGTTGTATTATCACATACACACTCCATTCGTTCTCTAATTTTTAAGGATGCCAGAATATAAAAATATATTAATACATATTAATAAAGGATCCAATCACATAATTTATAAAATATATCCAATAATAATAATGGGCTCTAACAAGATATTGTCCCAATTATAATCTACTCTAAATATATCGAATATAAAATACCTATACTGAAAATACGATGCAATTCTCTTTGACTATTTTGTTTTTTGAATAAAATATGGCCAAAAACCTTTTTCACACATTTATACTAGGTTATGTTATAGAGGCAGCCTATTTCTTTAGGCTAATTTGGACAACTCTGTGAAAGCAAATTATCTTAAATAACGCCAGCACAGGCAATAATCACTTGTTCGACTGTCTGCTGAGCATTCGGTGGCACTTCCATTTTATAAATAGTAAAAACTAAAAACATGAGAGATTCAAACCTTTCCTAAAACCAACGATTTAGAAAAATTTACAGAGTGGGGAATAGTGAAAATTAACATTTTCGTTGTAATATAGATCTGAACATATGTTAATTGCGAGTAATGGGATTTACCGCACCAAAGAGGGTAACACCAGCTAAATTAATCGGTTTCCCCCAACCCCAATACTGTACTTCTTTGAACCGCCATCCTCAATGACGCCTTATCCAAAATCATTTACAGTTCCGGCGTCTTAGAACTGGTTGGTTTTACGATACGGAATATTAAGCTTTGCTTTCTGCATATAGTCCGAAGATTGTCAAAAATTTTATGCTGAAGGCATTGAGACCCGTTTAAGAGATCGCCGAGCACAGACGTTGGCAATGGGGGCAAACTTGACTTGTTTAAGCGAATTACATGACTCCCAGTTAGCTTTACCAAAATGAATGGGGTCTTCATTTACAAACCGGAAATCTCTTCACATGAGACCAAAATAATGTAGCAAATTATGGAGAAAATTTTACCAAAAACTACCAAACAAAAAATCTTATTTTGCAAAATTTTATTTCTATTGAAAACAATTTTAAATTCAAAAATTTTTATTCCATCGAAAATTTCGCCACTCGAGACCAATATAATTTGGAGAACATTTCACCAAAAAAATCTTATTTCGCAAAATTTTATTTCTATAGAAAATTATGTCAACATTTTATTTCTTAGAAAATTTTGTCAAAATTTTATTTTTATAGAAAATTTTGTCAAAATTTTATTTTATAGAAAATTTTGTCAAAATTTCTTTAAAATTTTTTTTTTGTCAAAATTTTATTTCTATAGAAAATTTTGTCAAAATTTTATTTTTATAGAAAATTTTGTCAAAATTTTATTTTTATAGAAAGTTTTGTCAAGATTTTATTTTTATAGAAAATTTTGTCAAAATTTTCTTTAAAAATTTTTTTTTTGTCAAAATTTTATTTTCATAGAAAATTTTGTCAAAATTTTATTTCTATAGAAAATTTTGTCAAAATTTTATTTTTATAGAAAATTTTGTAAAAATTTTATTTTTATAGAACATTTTATTTCTATTTTGTCAAAATTTTATTTCTATAGAAAATTTTGTCAAAATTTTATTTTTATACAAAATTTTGTCAAAATTTTATTTCTATAGAAAATTTTATCAAAATTTTATTTTTATACAAAATTTTGTCAAAATTTTATTTCTATAGAAAATTTTGTCAAAATTTTATTTCTATAGAAAATTTTGTCAAAATTTTATTTCTATAGAAAATTTTGTCAAAATTTTATTTCTATAGAAAAATATTTGTAAAATTTTATTCTATAGAAAATTTTGTCAAAATTTTATTATCTATGAGAAAATTTTGTCAAAATTTTATTTCTGATTAGAATAAAATTTTGTCAAAATGTTATTTCATAGAAAATCTTGCAAACTTTTATTTCTATTTTTCATATATTAATATCATATGAAAATTTGTCAAAATTTTTTTTTATACAAAATTCTTGTCAAAATTTCTATTTCTATTGAAAATTTTGTCAAAAATGTATTTTTACAGATAGAAATTTTTGTATGGAACATTATAGAAATTTTTATCAACATTTTATTCATTGACGAGAGGGATATACCTGTTTAATATGCATATATCAGGTTCACCAATCCTGTATTTGTTCTGGCTCCTGTATTTTTTTTTTAATGTCTGGTTTTTCTTCACCAAAAAAATTAAGGTGGATATCAGCAACAGAGCCTCATCTCTCGCAAGTGGAGCTATAGTGTCGTCCCGCACTTTTTGAAAAGTTCCTTCATATAAAAAAAAGGTTTTCAGCTCATTTTTGCGCAAAATTCGAACACTGCAGAAAAAAATCAAACAAACAAGATAGACTTTTGATTGATTTTTATTGTTTCTCGTTTTGGGTAAGGGGGATAATTGTAATGTGTTGTAGATGGGTAGTGGATATATAAACTGATCTCTGTTTGCCATTTATTTCGGTATGAGCATGTAGTTGAATTTATTAATATGTTCTATTACAAAGAAAGTAACCAACAAACAAAATGTAGAGTTAAAGCATTGTAGTCCTTTTTTCTGAAGAATGTTTCATAGCTAGGCCAAACTGTATTTGTAGGGTGATACGATCAATTTCAACTTTGTGATCATTTAGTATTTCATTTTGGCTTATTATAGAATCCGTTTAACTTATAGCATTTTTGTAGTTTTGTTCTTTTTTTGGTTCCTGGTTTTCTTTTGTTGTAGTATAAAATGGATTTTGATAAAACTTCCAAGGGGTGCGACATGAAGACATATGTATATCAATCATTTATCGGTCCCTATCGTTGTGATTTGTATTGTATAATATAATATGTCTATGTATATGTTTTGTATGCATGTATTATTGTATTCTTTTGTCGTACATATTTATATATATAAAGAAGTTTTGTTAACAATTTCCGTTACGGTGTTATTACAAAACTTATTTTGTAAGAAAAAAATCGTATTCATTTGTTTGTATGTGTTTGGTTTCGGGCAGCATTGCTGTTCTGTAGAAGAAGAATAGGTTGGTTGGTTCATTTGTAAAAAAAAAACAAAACAAAACAAAAAAATTTAATAAATAAAAATTTGAAGAAAATCGCAACATCACAGCTATTGCATGCTCGATTCAACGATGCTGGTGCTGCATTTGTTCTAGTGTCGCCGTTGATGGCGTCGATGAAGCTCTCGTCATTGTTACATGCTGTTGTTGTTGTAAACTTTTCGACGATGTTGATGGTTGCTGCTGCTGCTGATGTTGATGAGGTAGCTGCAGATGTGAATGTGGATGCATGTGCGATGTGCTCCCCATCATCATTTCGGGTGAACTATGTTCCTTGGGGTCCGCTAGCAAACTTGCGGCTGTATTTGCCGATGAAGCCAAATCTAATGTTTGTGGTGGTATCCGATGGCCATCAACGATATTAATACCGGCTCCTGCCGTGCCTGATAGAACATTGATTCCACTACTTGTCACTTCTGCAATGGGATTTTCAACCAACTGCTGTAAATTTCTCAATTCGGAAGATCTCAAACTGGTCGATAAACTTTCACTGGAAGCCAAAGAGGTGGACAAGGGTGAGTTTCGTTCAACGGAGGAGGCAATATCTGTAAATGAATAAAAAATAACAGGAAGTTTTTTTTAGTATTTCAGTAATCAATGGAGCTCTCATCTGTTTACACTAAATCACTTAAAAAACTATTCGTGAAGAATATATCTTGAAATTTATCGTTAATAATAATAATAATAATTTTTTATAAAATTAAGACACTAATTAAGCATTAACAGCGAATAAAATTGCATTTTTTTTGGATCTTGAACATCCTTTAGATAACATTTAAAAAATTAAAAAAAATAAATAAACAATTGTTATTCAGCTAGGCTATCAATTACAAAAATATAACAGCCTAACGCCGACTTAAAGTTTTTATCAGACTTTTTTCTTACTTAATTTTTTGCTCACAATGGTGGGAAGTTCTGAGGCTATTTCAAAGGGAACCACATCGGAAGGAAGAAGCTGGAAAGATTACATCGAGGAATCACAATGGACCTAAATTGGTCTAAGTGGACATCAATTCAACACAAAAATTGATGTCATCCTCTACAACCTAACCTAAATTTGCTATTCTTGCCAAAAGCGTTTGATACAATGAACCACATCACCCTCTTAGGAGATATTATACGAACTTCTCTCCCTAATAACCTTAAGAGATGGACTGGCTCCCACCCCCTTCTTTTTCACTTTGATGTGGTGGGAGTTTATCTTCCACCATCAAAAGTCCATCTGATAACCTATGCGGATGACTTTACCATAGTAGAGAAAACTTGAGGGGAAGATTAATGACTACTTCCCTGTACTTAGGGACTTTTTTGTCAGCAGAAATCTAAAATTTTCTAATCCTATCTAATCGACAACCACCATTTTCACATCGCGAACCAAAGAAGTAAACCTGAATCTTGATATCCACATTCGTGACCAAATATGCAAGAGCCCCAAGGTTCTTATATGCTAACCATTACATGCATGCCCGTGTTGCATACATAGGGTGAAGGGTTTAATCCCAGTTTCGACCGAACACCAAAAAGATTTTCAACGGTGGATTATTCCCTCTCAGTAAGTTTGATGACATTTCTTCTTTCTTCCTTCTTTAAGTGTTTTTACAGCAATGTGGAACGCCATTCGCACTCCGCTATAAAAATAGGTCCCTTATCATTGAGCTAAACACAGAATCGGGCAGCAGTCAGTGATAAGAGAGAAACCACTGTGGTATCACAATGGACTGAATAGTCAAAGTATGCCTGAAATATCGGGTTGCCACTATACCTGACTTAACCTTGGTGTGACATTTGGTAGTTTGTTCCTTTTTGGAAAACATGCGGAAATTGTAGCTAAAAACATTGGGAATAGAAACAAGATCCGGAAGACATTGTCTGGTAGTACTTAGGGGAAAGATAAAGAATCGATGCATAAGACCTATGAGTTTATTGTTGTTCCCCTTATCGATTATGCAACCCCCGTTTGGACTCCCCGTGTTAGCTATACCCAATTGAAAAATCTTCAAACGGTGCAAAAAAAATACTACGTTGAGGATTTACAACTGGAGGTCACTCCAAAATGCTTTCGGTGAGGCAATACTGCAACCTCCTCACCCACCAGCAGCTGATAATGTGCAGAGGGGTTAGCACCCAAATCAAGCCAAGCCCATCCGGTTCGATTTCAGCAAGGAGATAAAATCAATTGACCACTTGATCGGCGATGACAGTGATAGGGGAATAAGGACTGTATTGAGGGCGGCGCACGCGATAGCGGTTCAGAAACTAATAGAGTCCTACCAGTGCAGCGTTATGCTGGCGGTAGACCACCACCTCTGTGCCGAAAGAGACCAGGTCGGTGCTATCTCAGTTAAGATTTGGCATTTCCAGGTTACTTCTCCCTTCTGATCCTGGCAATATAAGATGTCTGCTCAAATTGTGGACATTCGCATCACATCACAAGGCATTTCTTCGAGTGTCTTGCAAAAACCTACAGACCTGACATCTACTTCCAGCAGCTCCCTTCCTGAAACTGTAAGTTGAAGCTGAAGTTTCTGATTTGTTTCGTCTTTTTATTCTCCTTATTAGTTTCATACATCAATTCCCAGGGGCTACAACAACTTATGGCATCTTAGTGAATTGATTGTTAGGCAAATACAGTTACGTTGATAGCACTGCAATACTTTTATGCTAGGTATACCTGTAATGACTTTATCGTTTATAAAAAATTACCTGTTTTATCCGTATCTGGCGAGCAAGCTTGTACGGGTACACTTGGTGCTGGTTTGTGCAAAGACATCATAAACTTTTCTTCCATCTGCACTATAATAGTTTTTTGGACTTCATATTTCTTGTTCAAAGCCTAAAAAGGATATTGGAGAGGAGTTATTTGAAAGAGATTCACATCTAAAATGATGGTCGAATTTACCCTAAATCTTTCCTCGTATTCATCTTTCACTGTCCTCAGAAGGCGTTTTTGTTCTGTTATTACTTTCTCATTGTTTAACAATTGTGAATGTAAATCTTGAATTTTATGTCGTGCACTATCCAACTGAGAAGTTTTGTCATCTAAACTTTGTTTTAGATCTGCAAGAAAAACAAATAAAATTCTTCGGTTAATGGATTTTATTGTGACACACATCCACACACCTACTTACCTTTCAATTCTAGATTGTAGGTTTCTTGCAGAACGTGTAATTCTTCATCTCGGGCTCTGTAATTATCTATTTCGGCCAATTTATCACGGCATTTTATTTGTACTTCCCCCATGACTATAAAATCAGCTTCTAAACGAGCCAACTCTTGACGACATTGCATGCCAACGTCAGCTTGGTGCTGGGCATGTTGCAGTTCTGTAGTCAAACTGAAAACTTGACCTCTTAAAGCTTCAACCTCATAGTTTAGGTCTTTCCTTTGGGTCAACTCTTCCGTCAACTTGGTCTGTAAGTTTTCATTGGCTTGTCGCAAGCAACGGTTCTGTTCGAGCTCATTTTGGTATTTCGTTTTCAGGGCAGACAATTCCTCTTGGTATTCTCGTTCTCTTTCATTGGTGGCTTTCTTTGTTTTATCCAATTGCAAACTTAGCTCTTTGTTTTTCATCTCAAAATCCTTTAGCTGTTCTTTTAAGCGTTCGCGCTCCATTTCAAGACTTCTTTTATCACGTGATCTACCCATTAATCGGCGGTTACGCTCGGCGTGTATTTCGCGACGATAACGTTCGTATTGCAATTGCAGGTATAGTAATTGAAATTGTTCCTTGTCGAATGTACAGTCCATAGGAGTGTTTTTGCTGTGTAGACCTCGTAAAATGAATTGATCTAGGATCTCATTTGGTGTATGGCGTGATGCCTCATAGGCGCTACGTTGTTCATTACTCTCCATCAGCATTTGTAGCAATGAGTTCTCGTGATTCGGCAAGGGAACTGCCTCCAGGGTTTGGACACATTTGTCTTCACACAGAGCCGCTTTTATTTGTGTGCTATTCTTGAGAACTGAGGCAATCGAAATCATTTTGGGACACTTTTGCAAAGGTCTCACTGTGTTATTTGCCAATGCAGCTATGGAGGAAGGGGCGAAATCGTCATCGTTCGCATCCGATATATCACCAGAACTCTGCTGTGAAGTTTTCGTTGAAATTAAATTAAGAGAAGAAAGGGATTTAGTTCTACGAACTTTGTGAAGAGTCTTGTATGAGTCAGCGGAACAATTGTTGCTGCCATTGACACCAATTTTTTCACAACTTTTTTCATTATAACAATAACTAGTCATACGATTGCGTCTTTTTATGCCTTTGGCCAGTAGTTGCATCGAACGACTAGTGGGCATTTGAAGGCCACCTTCGGTGCATGGGGTTTGATCAGTTTCATTACATTCATCACATACTTTGGTTATGGGGATATCTGCGGTTGTTGACGCCACCGGCAAAGGAGTTGATCCTGGCGTAGGTGTTGCCGTTAGGGCAGATAACGGCGTCATCGAGTTGGATTGGTAATATCGAGCACTTGTGCTGCCCGTATCAATGTCAGGTGTAGTTGGTGTTTGAAAACCCATTTTGGCTGCCTGGGCTTCAATGGTCTGAAAGGGACTTTGAGATTGATTGCGATCGTGCAAAACTTGTTGTATCTTTCGATCACATGTGGTAGTGACGCGTGTTATATACCGGGTGTTGAGTTCTTGTTCGACGAACGTTGTAGTGGTTGTACTATTTGCAGCCGCCGCTGACGAGGAAACATCGGGGAAATTGAAATGTTGTTGCTGAAAGTGTTGTGATGATGAGTGAAAGCCACCCGAATCCTTTCCTCGATGCGGTGAAGATGGTTGACTATTGGCGAATATTGCCCTAACTGCCAAAGGATTCGCCACCCCAGAACCCCCACCGATAGAGGGACGCTTTAGCTCACGATTGTCCTTTAGAGGTGTGGTCTCTGGAGTGGCTTCCACGGCTGCTTCCGGTGGCGAACATCCGCTAACACCCAAAGATCCCTGATTTAAAACCGAAGGCATCATATACGGCGTTGGTGTCAATGGCGTGTGTGTGGAACTGATAATTTCATAATAAGGACTCCATATACCAGAATTGCTGCCGCCACCGCCAACACCACCCACTGCGTGAGCACTCAGCTTCTTATAAAGCGGCTGATCTTTTAACGCTTGATAATGGATCATTGCTGAAGTAGACGCTGTTGACGTTGTGGTCAATTGTTGAAAAGTACTTGTTGTTGTTGTGCAACTGGCCACAGCTGTTGATGATGATACGGCTGTGGTTATATCCTGATATTTCATTGGCAATGACAAACGCATACATTCCACAACTACATCGTGAGGCTGTATCTCCTTCCATCTGTCCGAATTCGTTTCAGTTTCGACCGTTGCCGTCACTAGCATTGGATGCAAACGTACTGTTTCCAATAAAGGTTTAATTGTATGCTGAAATATAGCACCCTTCTCTTTGCGTATGAAATCGGTGAGGAATGCCATAAAATTACATGGGAACATGCCATACAAACGATGAAATAACATTTGTAGTCCCAGCTGAAGATGCACCAATTTATCTTCGGACAAACGACTAGGATGTTGGCTATTCCATGAAGCCAAATGGGCAAAAACGGCAAATAAATCATTTAAGAAATTCGGCACGAGATTCGGTATAATTGGTAGCAATGTAATAATGGCCAAGAGAGCACTCATTAATGGTACAATCTCTTTTTCGATCTAGAATTAAAATAAAAATGGCATGAAGGAAAAAAAGGATAAATATAAGACAATGCAGAAAAAATAAGAAGAAGAACGATTTTTTAAATAATTTTTATTCAAAACTAATACGTAGGTTGTATTTTGTATTTCGGATCTTAGTGTTTCAATCTGCCAACTGACAACTCTTTCGTGAAGCTTGACAGTTTACCTCAAAACTGTGAAAATATTCCTCTCCTTGTACAAAATATTCCTCTCCAACTAAGAGGTACAAAATTTTCTATGGAGCAAATTTTTACCAAAAAACTATCAAATAAATTCAAAGATGCAGTTGCAATATTTTAAAGTGTTCAGTTCTGTGATATTAGTATTAAGGGATTTCGCTGCA
>PGFW01002970.1:8805-19213 GCA_003123925.1 Haematobia irritans
AAAAAAAAGAAAAAACACCCACACACACTCAAACAAATGCAGCCCATCTCCTGTAGCAAGATCATCATAAACAAAGGGAGTTTTAACAACTAAGGCGTGATTTTATATATAAAACAAATTAAAAAAAAAGATAAGTGAAAACAAGAAATCGCAAGTAAAAATATTATTGAAATGGTTTTTTTATAAGGCAATTTATTGAAACACAAACACACACACAAAACATAATTTAAATATACGTATATATATATAGGTATTTATATATATATAGAAATATAAATATAATAAATAAATGATAACAACAAAAAACCATATTAATCTACATTAAAATAATAATAATAAATTAATTATTATAATTAATGAAAACAAGAGAAAAACGAAATTGAATGGTAAAACAATTCATCAAAACATTTCAATATACCAAAATTGCAAAACAAACAAAAAAAAGCATAAACCATAAACTGTTTGGCGTTACCCTACTACTAAAAATTACATAAAACATTGTAACAATAACAAATCGATTTCCAGCAAAAAAAAAGAATTTCTTTGTTTTTTACATACACTTATACCTATTCCCTTCATTACATCCGCATCCCCCCATTCTATCTGATTAGAACAACTGAACTGAGGACAGACAGACCAGACACACACATACATACACACAACACAAATGTATTTTATTTTTTAATTATATTATATATTTTTTATATGTGTTACAAAATAAAAAAAGAGATAATTTACGTTTAATTCTATATTTAATATTATTATATTGTATTAAAAATAAAAACAACAACAAAAAACAAGAAACATCAAAAAATATTATCAATAAAGGAAAAAAAATCTTATAAATTTAGCCTAAATGCCAAATGTCATAAAATGCTTTTGATTTGGTTTAATGGAGGATAATGGCAGACAAGCCAATAAAAATGCTAGCTTTTTGTATCCAAAATTTCGGTCCCGAGAACATGAATTTTACATGCTGCTTGTTCTTAGGACAGAAGTTATCTTTTTAAAATCCGAAAAAGAAATACTTGTGGAGTAAAGTTCCTTAACCTATTTGGATGAACATTACAAGTATGACTTTGGAAGAACTTTTCCAAAGTTTTGCCTAGTAAAGTAATACTTAAATTTACAAAATAAAATAGTATATAAAACCAATGCGCTACCTGCAGGCATTGTTGCTGCAGTTGGTTTGTTTTCATAAGATTTCTCTCCAATTAAGACCGGCGTACTTCAATTTCTTTATAAAAAGTGGAATGGATTTCTATACACGGCATGAAAAGGGACTGTTTCATATGTTTGCGCTATAAACATTATATGTTTGGAACACAAATTTTTAAACACCGATATTTCTGAGTGGCAAGCCATATTAATGTTCATAAACAGGTCATAACATGTTGGGGACATATCATGTTAATATGTTTTTAGACATATTAGTGTTTGGGACATAAAATGTTTTTAAATATAATATGCTATTGGATGCAAACATATATTAATTTAGAAATAGCTATAAACATTATATGTGTTTAGTAGTTGCGAGCGGACTATTTAAACAGGCGAAGCGATATTGAATTTAAGTGCTGCGTTGTTGCTTGTTATTACAAATTAAACATTTTATTTGTTTTCCTTTGGCAATTGATCAGCTACTTCTTTTGATCCTTACAAAACTGGTGCTGTTGGTCGCTGTTCGCAAATCCCCGTCCGGCAAAAAGGTAAAATATAAATAAAAAAAAAATCATTACAATTGAAATACATTTTCTTCTACAATGTTTGATTACAGAAAGAAGGTGCCTAAGAACTCTAAAAATCTCCGTGGAAGTGAGAAAGATGTGGGGGAATATACAATTGCGGACAGAAACAAAATTTGAGCTTCAGCGTCGAAAACCTATGTTGTTACCTGTTTATTTCATTAATTCATTATGATTGTAAATATAAAATAAAAAATAAATAAAAAATTTTGAGCACCAATATTGCTTTGGGCCTGAGAATTTTTTTTAAGCATATAAATTTTTGGGCGGCTGCAAAAATGCTTCCAAACATATTATATGTTCACATAATAAACATATTTTTTTGCGAAGACAACCATTATTGATTTGGTATGACAAAATACAAAATGTTTGGAAATTGACTACCCAAAACATATATTGTTTAGACCAATATGCTTTCAACATATTATTATATTGCGAAGAGATCAAACATATAAATGCTTGGGCAATAGCCAAAAATGTATATGGCTTGAAGCAAAATATGGTTTGGGAGTTATTATGTTACATAAGCGATTGCTTTGAGCGTGGTGTAGAAATAAAGTTTTGACAAAATTTTTTCAATAGAAATAAAATTAGAAAAAAAATTTCTACCGAATTAAAATTTTTTTATAAAAATAAAATTTTCTATAGAAATACAATTTTGAGAAAATTATATATATATATTATAGGACATATATATATATATAATAATATATATAGACATATATATATATATATATATATATATATATAAATATTATATATATATATATATATATATAATATAGTATATATATTAATATATATATATATATATATATATATATATAATATATATATTATATACTATATATATATATATTCAAATTTACAAAAAAAACAACAGAATTCTATGAAATAAAATTTTGATCAAATTTTTCTTATGTAGAAATAAAATTTTGTACAAAATTTTCCTGTCGAAATTAAAATTTGGCCCAAAATTCTGTATGGAAATAAAAAAAAATTTTCTATAGACTAAACATTTTCTATAGATCTAAAAAAATTACATCTGCTATAGCAAATAAAAAAATTTTTGCAAAATTTTCGTACAGAAATAAAATTTTGGAACAAATCTCTATTAAGACATAAAATTTTTGACTGAAAATTTTACTATAGAAATAAAAATCTTTGACAAAACCTTTCTATAGACATGAAAAATTTTGACACAAATATTGTTTTGACAAAATTTTCAATTAGGACAAAAATTTTTGAAAAAATTTTCACAGAGTTAAAATTTTTTATATGAAATACAAATTTTGTATAAAAATAAAATTTTGACAAAATCTTTCTACTAGAATAAAATGTTGAGAATTTTTCTATAGAAAATACAATTTGAGAAAACTTATATATATAATCAAATTTTAGAAAAACAAAATTCTATAGAAATAAAATTTTTGATTAAAATTTCGCCACCATAAATTACAATTTTAGGAAAATTTTTCATATAGAAATAAACAATTTTGATAAACAATTTTCTATTTAGAAATAAATTTTGATACAAATTTTCTATTGAAATAAAACTTTTGACAAAATTTTCCTTATAGAAATAAAATTTTCTGTAGAATAAAATGTTGGCAAAATTTGGCTATTGGAAATAAAATTTTCTATAGACTAAAATTTTCTATAGATCTAAAAAAAATACAATCTTGCTATAGCAAATAAAATTTTGATACAAACATTTTCTAAGAAATCAAATTTTTGACAAAAATTTGTCTGCTAGATATAAAATGTCTGGCCAAAATTTTGTATGGCGAAATAAAAAACTTTTGAACAAAAATATTGCTATAGAAATAAAATTTTGACAAAATTACTTATAGAAATAACAATTTTTGACAAAATTTTACTATAGAAATAAAAAATGTTCGTAAAAATATTGTCAATAGTTTTATGCGATCTTAGTATTAAAATCCATCTTTGTAGAAATTATATATGTTGCCTCCTAAAAAACTATTACTATACTATTTGTGTTAACCTATGCTTTAACAACGTAAACAAATAAGCGTACTGCCATTCGTTGTATAAAACTTTATAACAACAGAACATTTAGGTGGCTAATATATAAAAATAAATACAATTTATTATATAAAATTCATTTTCGGAAGTTCTTCGCACTATTTACTACTGAAAGATATACGATTTCAACGGAGAACCCAGATAAAATTTTTGACAAATATTCTATTAATTTGACACATCTTGCCTAATGGAAATAAAAATTTTTTTCGACAAACATTTTCTATGCCCAATTAAACAACTTGGCAAAATCTTCTGTATAAATTCATATTTATGAAAAATTTCATTCTTCAATAACAAAGTCCATTTAGAAAGTTGCTGCCTTGTCTTTGAAGTAGTATCATGTCAATGATTTGTGTCCCAAATTTAATGAAAACAAAGTAAGGAAAGCTCTAAAGTCGGGCGGTGTGCCGACTATATTCTATTAACCCCTGCACCACTTTGTAAAGGGGGTTTAAATTGTAAGACCTATGTTCTGAATGTGCACACCACCACCTAAAACGCCAAGTTTTTTTCGAATTTTATTTGACATTTCTCTATTAATTACAGACTTTACTCAATTTAACCATGCGACGAGTATACACAACTGCACACACACGTTGTTCAAATGGTTCCACAGAAATGGCCGCAACATGGATGATCAATTTTCGAAAAAACAAATCATCCTCATGATGAGGCACCAATTTTCACCTCAGTGGATTCGTCCAATCAACAGAATTGCCCGCATTGGGCCGAATGAGAACTCCCAGAGTGATTGCCGAAAAACCCAATTGCACCCACAAAAGAGTGATTGTTTGGTGCGGTTTATGGGCTGCGCGGCATCATCGGGCCGTACTTTTTTTCCAATAATGAGGCCGTCAGGCAGTTACTGTGAATCGGTTGTTTCGCTATCGTGAGATGATAACGAACCTTTTATGGCCCGAATTGCGGAAGATAGGATGTGGACGACCATATTTGGTTTCAGCCAGGACGGTTGTCACTTGCCACACAGCTAACGAAACAACGCTCTTTTTGGAGCAACAAATTCAATCGGCCGTTTTATCTCACAGTAATTGGCGATGTCAACTGGCCGGCCACAAGACATGTGATTTGACACCGTTGGACTTTTTTCTTATGGCGGTTATTGAAAGAAAAAGTGTACGTCGATAAGCCAGCACACAATTCAAGAGTAAAAGGATGAGATAATTCGGCACATTAACGGCCATAGAACTTAATTATGGCTTCAGCCGATAATCGAAAATATTGGACCATCGATGAATGGAGTGCCACCGAGGTCGCGGGCCCATATTGGCGATATTTGTTCCATACACAATTGAGTAATACCAATATATCATATAAAAATAAAATTACAATTAATTTCCTATAGTTATGTCGTTTAATATTCACAAATCAACATCGCCCTCTCGAAACTTATTAACACCTTAACTAGCATACTAAATTTTCCTCGATACCATAATCACATCCATTCAAAACGTGTATGGGTGCTACAAGGCGTGAATTTTGTTAAGACGCTATAACTTTTTTTTTATAAAAAAAACGCATTAAAATTTTGCCAAAATACCTCATCGGCTTCTTTTTATTTTCGACAACGTAGCATTGGCCATGACATTTATTTTTTCCTTTTTGCACAGCATAAATTTTCATTTTAATGTTGACCGCTGACTTGCAGTCTTAAGGTTTGACCGTCCATTCGGACAAGATCAATTTTATGGCGCAAACTTTTTCGAGCATTTTCGGCCGGAAATATAGAACCCGAATTCTTCGGAAATGTCTGTCTTCCAAAGCTGGAAATAGTTGCTGGCTTATTTTCTGTAGACTTATAGACTTGACGTAGAGCGCCCCCACAATCAAAATAGGTCTAAAGGCCCGTCAAATCGCATGAATCTCTCGGTGCGCCAACTTAGCCGGACTCCATTTCTTGAGATGAAATGTTCTCCGAAGTTTTTCCCTCAAAAAAATGGCCATTAGAACTCGCGAGCTTGCTGGCATGTAGCGCCATCTTGTTGAAACCACATGTCAAACCAAGTTCAGTTCTTCCATTTTTTTGGCAACAAAAAAGTTTGTTAAGCATCGAACGATAGCGAATTCGCCATTCACCGTAAACGTTGCGTTCCAACAGCGCATCTTTGCAAAAATACGGGATCCAATGATTACCACCAGCCGACAACCACACCAAAAACAGTGCATTTTTTCGGAATGGCCTATGCGGCAGTTCTTGAACGGCATTCTGGTTGCTCTTCACTCCAATGCGGCATCTTTGCTTTTCTCGCTAGCCATTCAACCAGAAAATGCATCCTCATCCCTGAACAAAAATTTATCCGATAAAAACACCACGCCGGATTTTTCTGCCCAACTTTTCTAGGCCCATTCACTGAAAAATTCGACGTTGTGCGCAGATCGTTCGCGCTTCAGTTCATTGCACGAGCCTGTATTTTATACGGTTTTTACACCAAGATCTTTGCGTAAAATCTTCCATGTGCGTCGAATAACAACAAACCCAATTTCTCTGCGAACGGCGACGAATCGACATTCACGGTCTTTCCAGCAACACTCTCAACCAAACAGACGCAATATTGCTCTTCTGTACGCACTGTACGATTCGTGTGGCCTTGGTTTAATGTCCAAA
The DNA here is from genome assembly GCA_003123925.1 of Haematobia irritans. NCBI lineage: Eukaryota > Metazoa > Arthropoda > Insecta > Diptera > Muscidae > Haematobia > Haematobia irritans. Next base: position 15,223 of record PGFW01002970.1, read on the forward strand.
TAAATGTAAAACTTTGAGCTGCCGAAACTTGGTCACATCGCATTAATTGTTTGCTCACTTGGTCGATTATGTAGACCATAAATCGGACTCGTTAAAGCGCGAAAACACGATTATCGCAACCGACACTGCATTTTGGTAAATAAAAATTCAATGATTTGCAAGCGCTTGCCTCGTTAAGTAAGTCTATTCATGCCATGAAATGTCAAAGCATTACTGCAGCATCTTTCTACTTTGAACCCATGGTTCTGAAATATCCCACGTTTATCTGTCAAATTACTTATGCATGAAAATCCTAACCTTCAAAAGAATCACCCTTTATATATTAAAGTTTTGTCCCATAAATGACATACATTTAAATATCACTCGATTTGGACAGAATTTGATCTAGCACTTTCTACCAAAATACTAAGAAACTCGATATTTCAACGTCGGCTAATGCAACTAGGGGTGGAACACAATATTAGTAAAAATTTAAAAATATGGGAAACATTTTAAATCTGAAGCAATTTAAGGAAACTCTCGCCCAAAGGTTTTATTCATGCATTTATCGCTCATATAGATGTATTAGAAAGTTTAGCGAAAATTAGAGTCATTTTTAAAACTTTTCGCCGACTAAGCAGTGGCGATTTAACAAGGAAAATGTTTGGTATTTTGACCATCTTGTCGAAATCAGAAAAACATATATATGGGAGCTATATCTAATTCTTGAACCGATTTCAAACCAATTTGGGCAAACACATGACTATATTACCAATTGTTACTCTAGGTGCCAAAACTTTCAAACAAATTGGGCCCCAAAAAAACTCTGGCTTCTGGGCCATATTAAGTCCATTATCGCGCGCGAAAAAATATATATGGAAGCTATATCTTAAATCTGAACCGATTTCAATCAAAATTTGCACAACATTGACTAGACTACCAATTGTACTCCTTGTGCCAAAAATTTCAGCCTAATTGGGATAAAACTCTGGCCTTCTGGCGTCAATATAAGTTGCATATCGCGTGCGAAGATATATATGGAGCTATATCTAAATCTAAATCCGATTTCAACCAAATTTGGCACGCATAAACCCTTACAATGCTCTAAATCTACTCCCTCCTTTCTTGCAAAATTCAAACCAAATTGGCAAAAACTCTGGCTTTTTAGGAACATATTAGTCCATTATCGCGGCCGAAAAATATATATGGGAGCTTAATATCTAAATCTAACCGATTTAATATCAAAATTTTTGCACACTTGCTATACTACTAATTGTACTCTTAGTGCAAAAATTTCAACCAAATTCGGCCAAAAAATCTGGCTTCTTGGCGGCCATATAAGTCCTTATCGGGCGAAAGCCAATATATGCGGAGCTATATCTAAATCTGAAACCGATTTCAACCAAAGTTTGCCACACTTGACTATACGACTAAGGCTGTTATTTATGTATTTGTACCAAAATTTTAAGCAAATCGGCTATAAAACTCTGGCGGCTGGGCTCTCATATGTAGTGCATATCGGGGCGGAAAGATATATATGGGAGCTAAATCTAAATCTGAAACCGATTTCTTCAAAATCAATAGGCTTTCTAAATTCTGACCCACATTAGGAAACATGTGCCAAATTTGAAGGCGATTGACGTAAAAATTGCGACCTAGACTTTTGATCACAAAAATGTGTTTCACAGACAGACGGACGGACAGACGGACTATGGTTATATCGCCACTCTGGGACCCACCGCTGAGCATTATTCGCCAAAGACACCATGATTGTCTATTCTCGTCTCCTTCTGCGGTGTTGCAAACATATGCACTAACTTATACCTCTGTTCCACAGTGCTGGCGCAGGGGTATTCACATATGGGAAACATTTAAATCTGAAGCCAATTTTTAAGGAAACTTCGCAAAGGTTTATTATGATTTATCGCTCAATATATATTGTATTTAGAAGTTTCTAGGAAAATTAGAGTCATTTTTTACAACTTTTCGCACAAGCAGTGGCGATTTTACAAGGAAAATTTTGGTTTTTTTTGACCATTTTTGTCGCAAAATTGCGCCTCATGGTCATATGAGTGTAAAATCGGTCTCGCGAAAGCTTATATATGGGAGCTATATCTAAATCTGAACCGATTTCAACCAAATTTGAAGCACGCCATAGCTACAATGCTAATTCTACTCCCCTGCTGCAAAAGCATTGCGCCACTGTGGTCATATGGAGTGTAAAATCGGCGAACGATATATGGGAAGCTATATCTAAATCTTTCTGAGCCAAAAACACATACTTTGTGCCAAATTTGAAGTCGATTGGACTAAAACTTTGCGACTAAGACTTTTAATTACAAAAAATGTTTCCACGGACAGACGGGACACCAAAAGCGCACCATGTGTCTATCTCGTCTCCTTCTGGGTGTTTTGCAAACATTATGCACTAACTTATAATACCCTGCTTCCACAGTGTCGCGCAGGTTATAATTTAGAGCAAAGAATACTAAATACACACAGTATTTTTTTGTCCAATTAATTAAATTCAAATTGTATCAAAATTAATTGATGCAATCAAATCTAATTAAATGATATTTTTGTGATTGATTTTTGTTTTAATTAAAAAAATTGTTGAATCAAGATAATTTTATTTTTTTAATCTATTAAAATTAAAAAAAAACATTGTTTGACATTTTTTCAGAGCCCATTTGGTTTTGTTTTCTCTGTGTTTATCTTTAACAGATATCTTCGAAACTGCATTTTCAGTGGTCAGTTTCATTTTTCTCTTTTAATCGATTGATCGGAAACAAACCATTTAGAGATTTTTAATAAAATTTTAGAAAGCAAATACAAAACTAATATAAGACTTATGACTAAAACACTTATGATATCCAAACTATGAATTTGTAGAAAATTCATTTTCTGGGCAGGACTACGCATGTGTAAAGCACCACGATGTCTTAGGATATATTCAGTCCAAAAAATAGCCAATTCCATAGGTTCCATAGGTTTATCATGATATCTTCGGGAGATTTCTTTGGCCTTTTCTCGATACCGAGGATTTGTCAACAGTTCCAAAATACTTTCTTTGAACTCGACTTCGGTAAGAGTATTCACATTTAAGCCCAGGGCAAATCCTTTCTCTTTGGCATTATTAACATTTAGATGTTGATCGAAAAATATGGGTAAACCCAGAATGGGTTTACCCCAATGGATAGCCTCAAATATGGAGAGAAGGCCACCATGTGAGATAAAAAGTTTTACTTTCTCTTCGGCCAAAATATCAATTTGTGGATACCAAGGATTTATATGGACATTTGAAGGTTTACCCGGCATTTGGGGATCTTCATATTTCCATAGTATGGTATAGGGTAATTGGCTAAAAACTTTATTGAATAACTCTAGTAAGGGCAAAGGGAAATCTTTACTCTTCACATTGGATCCCATGGAAAAATAGATAATGTCTTGAGATGAGTTATCTATAATTGCCCTTATATCCTTTGGTAAAGGTTTGATGTCCTTTGGAATTTGAAAGCCTCCAACTTCAATGATATTTGGTACTTGAGGTCTGGCAAAACCCAATGAAAAATGTTTATTCATCAAATATAGGGAAATATTTTTACGCAAAGACCCCACTGTCTCATTGATATGCGGCATATAGAAATCAAGTAATTTCTGTTGACGCGGTAGATGTATCCATTTATTGTGAATCAATTCCAGCATTTGAACCACAGCATTTGTTAGTTTTTCTCCAAAGGACATTTGTTCGGTAAAACCAGTGGCCATCGATGGTATGTAGGCTAGAGGTGTTGGATTACCCATTAATTCATCGATGATTATATCATTACCAAAACCGGAAACACCAATGATTGGTATACCGAAATGTGGTCCAAAACTATATAAGGCATCTGTATTCGCTGCTTCAATGATAGCCAAATCAAAACTTTCTCTTTGCAGTAGATTTTGGACTTTGGGATTCCTTAAGACAGCTCGAGTAACATTGTAGTAAAAATCGGAAGAGAAAGTTAAT
>PGFW01002978.1:4710-15763 GCA_003123925.1 Haematobia irritans
TTACTTTTTCAACAAATTTTTTATAACGGAGCCCACTGTGCCAAAACTAAGCCACGTGTGGTATAGGAGCTAGGTTCCTTGGAAAGGGCTTGAGCTCAGTTTTCATACCCACAAAAGTTTTCATTGGAAAAGTATTTGTGAAAAGCGAAAATTGGAAAATATTTTTCTACAAATTTTTACAACGGAGCCCACTGTGCCAAAACTAAGCCGCGAGCGGTATGGAGACTAGATTTATTGGAAAGGGCTTGAGCTCAGTTTTCATACCCACAAAAGTTTTCATTGGAAAAGTATTTGTGAAAAGCGAAAATTTGAAAATACTTTTTCAACAAATTTTTACAACGGAGCCTACTGTTCCAAAACTAAGCCACGTGTGGTATTGAGACTAGGTTCTTTGAAAAGGGGTTGAGCTCAGTTTTCATACCCACAAAAGTTTTCATGAGAAAACTATTTGTGAAAAGCGCAAATTGGAAAATACTTTTCAACAAATTTTTAAAACGGAGCCCACTGTGCCAAAACTAGGCCACGTGTGGTATAGAGACTAGGTTTATTGGAAAGGACTTGATCTCAGCTTTCATACCCACAAAAGTTTTCATAAGAAAACTATTTGTGAAAAGCGCAAATTGGAAAATACTTTTTCAAAAAAATTTTACAACGGAGCCCACTGTGCCAAAACTAAGCCACGTGTGGTATAGAGACTAGGTTCCTTGGAAAGGGCTTGAGCTCAGTTTTCATACCCACAAAAGTTTTCACTGTGCCAAAACTAAGCCGCGTGTGGCATAGTACTAGGTCCATTGGAAAGGGCTTGAGCTCAGTTTTCATACATAGGCTCAACTTTCAAAAGAAAAGAAAAAAAGAGCAAATTGGAAAATACTTTTTCAATGAAAAAATATACCGAATTGGAACTTTGTACAATTAATTATTTATTCATGTAAATCGGATGTTATTGAAAGTGGACAATATCAGAATATACCGAAAACAATATCCAAATCCCAAAGATGTAAATTCTCAAGAGTAATGGAGGAACTCACTTAAACAAATCCGTTAGAAATTTTCCATTCTAAATTTGTTCATAATTATTTATAGGCTCCCCTATATAAAATGATCAAGAGCTATGGAGGCCTATATAGGTAAGCCTCTTTTTTATTTATAATAGAACCCATATGGAATAACTTCAGAGAACAATGTTAAAAATAAAACTATAACTTATCATTGGCAACCCCATCCCATCGATTGTGGATGACAGTCTTTAGTGGAACTTAGTATACAATCCATGGTGGAGGGTACAAAAAAAATAATTTTGGGATTCAATCACGAAATTAATTGATCCAATTAATTTTTAGTTGCAATGTCTTTAATCACAGAAATGATAGTATGTATCAATCATCATAGTTAATTAAAAAAATAATTGATCCAAAATTATTTGACACTATTAATTATTGTGATTGATTTTTGTTTTATTTAAAAAAAAATGTTGAATCTAAATTTTTAATGGAAATATTTTTTTAGGAATTCAATTAAATTTTAATTGGAAATATTTTGGTGAGATATTTTTTATTGTTAACATTTAATTTTGATTTTAATATATTATATATTTTAGTATAAAAATTTGAGTTCAGTATTGTGCTGCAATAGTTATCTTTAATATGATTTATTACAATCATTAAAATAATAAAAAAAATAAAGGCGCAAAATACAAAGCATATGCATTTCATTATATTGCTTCGTTCTCTTCATAAATATACAGATATCGTCAGAATTAAGGATCCCACAGCATGTGGTATACTAATTTGGTTTTCGAAACACTGTGCACCTGCTAGATGTTTGTTAGTTTAATACTCGTATTTATTTCTTCTCATTTGCAAGTACTGCATTAAAAAAAAATATACAACGAATGAAATCTTATTCGAACCACATGGCAGCATACCTGTTACAAAAACTCATAGTATCGTCTGAAATGATTAATGAGTAAGTGTTTTAAATTGATACGATACGCATAATGGCCACCGGTATATAGCATGTACTACTATATGCCATTTTGTACATTTTCACCTGTATTGATACACGCAATATGCGGGCATACGGTCATTGGGTGATGAATAAGATTCACAAGATTTGCATATGAATATATGTTAATTTAATAATGCTATGAAAAACTGAAATAACACAAAAACGAGTTGCATATGATTTACGTTATGCATCATTAATATTTATGAAATGTTTTATATTATAAATGAAATTTTCATTCCACTTTATAGTCAATATTTATGTTATTTTGCATAAAAATATACACATAAAAGAGTTATGTATGAATTTGTACATAATGTTTAATACATTTATGGACTTTTTCATAGAGTATATGTTAACTACTAAATGTATTGATTTCGATAATAATTTAGGTTTTTTTTTTAATTCTCTATTATATAAATTTCTTGAACCTAACCGTTTCAATTGAGTTAGAGTTAAGTGGCAGCCCGATTAATTTCGGCTCACTTAGACTTCTCTCACTTGTGATTATAATACAATGAAAATATATGGTTTTCCACTACTGCTATTGTCTTCCGGCCACTCACTTCAGCCTAGGAATGTCGCGTAATCGGAATAGAATCTCGAAGTCTGCGTTCTCCCAACATACGCTCAGTTCCATCGTCTTACTCATCATTTATCCATTATCCATTTGTGTAGCAGTTATTTCCCTCGGTGTCTGCTTTACGGTCGCATTCTCGGGACCATCTTCATTGGAGTTCCAATTTCAAACTCGACAGCTATATGAACACTTCAAGGTATACGATCACGTATTCGCCATTTCACCCACCGTGTCCCTACTATCCTTTGATACATCATCATGCATACTCAATATAAAACTTAGATTATAGCTGCATTGCTTGAACAAAAAAATTTTTATTTGAGTCAAATTTTGTACAATATTCTATAGAAATAAAATTTTGACAAAATTTTCTATAGAAATAAAATTTGAACAAAATTTTCTATAGAAATAAAATTTTGACCAATTTATTTTTTTAAAAAAAAAAATTTTGACAAAATTTTCTATAGAAATAAAATTTTGACAACATTTTCTATAGAAATAAATTTTGACAAAATTTTCTATAAATATAAAATTTTGACAAAATTTTCATATAGAAATAAAATTTTGACAAAATTTTCTATAGAAATAAAATTTGACAAAATTTTCTATAGAAAATATTTTGACAAATTTTCTATAGAAATAAATTTTTACAAAATTTCTTAAAAAATAAATTTTGACAAAATTTTTCTAAAAAATAAAATTTTAACAAAATTTTCTATAGAAATGAAATTTTGACAAAATTTTCTATAGAAATACAATTTTGACAAAATTTCCTATAGAAATAAAATGTTGAGAAAATTTTCTATGGAAATAAAATTTGGACAAAATATTCTATATAAAAAAGTTTTGACAAAAATTTCCATAGCAATAAAATGTTGACTAAATTTTCTATAAAATAAAATTTTGACGAAATTTTCTATAAAAAAAAATTTTGACAATTAAATTCTATATAAAAATAAAATTGACAAAATTTTTCTTTTAGAAAAGAATTTAGACCACAATTTTCTCTATATAAGTAAATAACAATCTGTTAAATACCACACAATTATAATTACTACTCTCGTGTGGATTCCAATTGGCGCTTTTCACAAATACTTTTCTAATGAAAACTTTTGTGGATATGAAAGCTGAGATCAAGCCCCTCCAATGAACCTAGTCTCTATTGGAATTTGAAATTTTTAATTGTATTTTTAATTGACATTATCAACACTTTAATTAAACTATTTCCAATTAATTTAAATTATTTATTTAATTTAAATTATTTATTATATATTAATTGCACAAGTTTAAAAGCACTTCCATAAATGTCCTCCAAAAGATGTTCCTTATTTTCCTTTAATTTCAATTTTCATAACTCGCTTTTTTCGAATTTGTAATAGGTAATTTTAACTCTTTTTGTTGCAAATTGTTTAAAAAACAGAGTAAGAATTTCTAAACTGGTACAAATTATTTAAAAAAAATGCTAAATCCATTCAAAAAAAATTTCGAATTTTTAAAAAAATATTTAAAGTCAAGCGTTTTACACAAACATTATAATGCATTAAAAATTATAAAAAAAAACTATAAAAAGTATTTATTGGGCAAAAGATCACAATTTTTTTAATTCACATCCAAAACACATCCGGATCACAACTTAAAAAGTTATGTAGATTCAGTGCAACGGCTGTTGAAATGGTTGACATTGGTCCTATGACAAGCCCATATTAAAAAAAATCACTTCTTCGACTTCCGGATCAAAAACGAAAATTTTCACTAATTTTTTTTGGCGACTCATTTTTTGCTGGGTATTTAAATTTTTGCCAATTAATAATAAAATTTAAAATTTTGTTTGGCGAAAAATACAATATTTTTACGACAAAAAATGCCCATATTCCATATAAGGAAGTATATGCTCTTGAAACATGTTTCAGGTGATCATATTTCTTGTCTGCATGTCGTTATAAAAATATATTTTATTTTTTCCGAAATGATTGTTACATTGTCTTACAAAATAACACGAACATTTCTCCAATTAAAATTTTAATTGAGTTAAAAAAAAATATTCTATTAAATATGTAATTATTTCAACAAATGTGTTTATTGAAACTGTCGAAATGGTTGACAACGGTCCTATGACAAGCCCATATTAAAAAAATCGCTTCTGCGAGTTCCGGATCAAAAACGAAAATTTTAACTAATTTTTTTGACGACTCATTTTTCGCTGGGTAAATTGAAAATTTTATTTGGCGAAAAATCCAATATTTTTGCGACAAAACTGGCCCATATTCCATATGAGAAAGTATATGCTCTTGAAACATGTTTTGAAGTGATCATATTTCTTGTCTGCATGTGGTTAGAAAATATTTTATTTTCTCCGAAATGATTGCTACATTGTCTTACAAAATATCACGAATTAAATTAAATCCAATTAAAATTTTAATTGAGTTAAAAAAAATCCAATTAAACATGTAATTATTTCAACAAATTGTTTAATTGAAACAAAACTTCAATCACAAAATTTAGTTGTATCAATTAATTTGTAATTGACTCTTGGTCATTGCTACTAAAAAAATTAATCTATCAATGACTTATGATGTATAATAACAGGTTGCTTCACTAATGTCCCCGGTCGTAACACATAAAAACAGCATTCTTTTCAAAATCCGTTTTATTATTCAACACTATTACCTTCAAGACGATACAACTATTATAACACGACTTCCAATTTTTTTACCCTTTTTGTATCACTTCTTCTACTTTATCCTCAAATGCCTTCAGTTTCGGCTCATAACTTCATTAAATGACAAAAACTCAATACTTTTTTCTTGTTTATACTCTATCCATAATATTTTTAATTCCTTGTTAGTGTAATGGAATCTACTTATGTCACTATATTATATATTCATCAATCTATAGCTCAATAATAATATATTATCCCCATTAATGAACATTCTTTATATTATCGTTAGTTTCATACAAATTCAACAATCATTTATTTCACAGGACATGACTATGTCAAATAGCCAGGAGGTTGGCCACAATTCAAACAAAGATCACCATGCATTCATTTCACCATGTTTACTCTAAATTTCTAACGACCGCCCTCATCAACTTCTTTGTTCTCGAAACTGGACCTTAGCTAAATGGCGACTTGCGACAGATATTTTGCCCTGCTTCTCCAATTGTTTATTTCGTTATCTTATGTCACCGTTTGCCTCGGGCGTTCTGTCTAGTCAAGTCGTCACTTCACTTGTTGTGAAGTCCTAACTTCGAATGACTGCCTCAATGAGCTTACCAATCTGACTGACTGATGGACTTTCGTCTTCTTCTTCTTCGGTAGATGTTTTCATACTCCATTCGCTGGTTAGTTACCAAAAGCTATTGACCATAGACCAGTGCTCGTTGTCAATTGAATTTAAGAATGAATATGAGAGGACAAACAAAATAATGAAGGAAAAAAATTCTGCGGCCACTAAATGGCAATGACAAATAAAAATTGACGAGGAAGGGAGACATGGGAAACAAAAACAAAAAACGACACAATCAAGATATCATCCAAGATACGCGAAAAACAATGTTACTAAAATTGATGTCGATTTAAAACGTTTCGAGTTAAAATTGCTGTTCTTTGTAGACAATTGCATTTTTTTTTTTTTTTTGCTCCTGGGCGGGTTTTGTTCTGTCGATTCTACTTAATAGGCACTTCTCTTGCATGATCAGGCTTCGCGTATTTCTAGCCATGACGGTCAGACTAACACTATCCGTCCACGCACCTGGACACGAACGCGCCAGAAATTAGACGGCACGGACCGTACAATAACAACAACTGCGATTTTATTTGATCTTATTTACTGACCTTCAGTTCGACTTTTCGCTTATGTCCCATCAATCGGCAACAATAAAACAAAATATCCATCGCCTGTCCACGTTGTTATTAGAGTAGCTCTTGATCGGTTGGACAAATGTTTCCGCAAGAAAAGAAAAAGGAACAAAAACACCATAAAAGGTTAATTTACATTAAAAACATATTCGGTTTCAATATTTTTATTCTTAGATACTTTTAGATTTCTACACTGACAACACATCTAATATGTCGATGCCACATATTGTTTTCTATTTTTTACTTTCTTTAATAACAAAAAGACGAGAATTTTCAGATTTGATATCCAGATTTCACTATGTCTGACAACGATAGATAATTTTATGTCCTCTATCATTTTTTCCCAATTTAATGAACAGATTTATTTTTCGACTGCATATAAATTTTGATTGAAATCAAGTTAAATTGAAACAACAACGTATATATTGTCTGACATTCGTCTTTCTGTGCTGATTTAAAAAACATATGACTCAATAGCGTGATTACTGCATTAATTAATACCATTTTATTTCTTTTTCTCTTCTCTAAAGAAAATACTTGAAACTTGTTGTTGGAATGGAACGGCATAATCAAAATCTTAGCTAATACGAAAATTATTGAATACTAAAAACTTTTATCAATGCTGACTAGTAACGATAGGCATGTTTTTACGGTGATCACCCAGTAGCAGACACTAACCAGTCACTCATGACTTAATGCAGATAATTGCTCAAAAGCACAATTCAAGTTAGGATCTTTTTCATATCTAAATAATGACTAGGTTTTTGATTGTTTTAATCACGAATATTTATACAAAAACACCATATAATAAATACTAATTAATACTTGCAAACCAGCATATTTGATTGGTGCGGTGATGTCGTGGAAATACAAGAAACGGCATACTGGATAGCTATTATTTCTTTAAAATGTTTTATTATAACTATAGATCATAAATAAACATTATAACCATATACAAAGTATCATACGACCCCGTAAGTCTTCACCGCCCAGGCCGTAAGCTTAGTGTACCCTCACACCATTAAGCATTGTGCGTTTAGAGACTTTCTCTCTAACACTGGCCAATCCACAATCGCAACATACTTACAAGCTTCTCAGCTAACACTTGCCGATGGCCAAGGATCTCTAAACACCTCCACTACACAACGCGTCTTCCCTACTAAATTGTAAGTAAGTTCTATTCGTGGGTCATAAATTAAATCAAAACTGATCGATATTCACGACTCATACGTATATAATTCAGTTTCGACAAAATTTTCATATAGAAAATAAAAATTTTGACAAAATTCCCTTATAGAAATCAAAATTTTGACAAAATTTTCCATAGAAATAAAAGTTTTTGACAAAATGTTCTATAAGAATTGGAAATTTTAACAACCAAATTTTCTATATAAATAAAATTTTGACAAACAAATTTGCTATAGAAATTAAGTTTTAGACAATACTTTCTCTATAGAAAATAAAATTTTTGAAAAAAATTCTCTAACTAGACAATCAACATTCTGACACAAATGTTCTACTGGAAATTAAATTTTAACAAAATTTTCCTATTAGAAACTAAAATTTTGAAAAAAATCTCTCCTATAGAAATAAAGTTCTGACAAGAAACTGTTCATTATGGAACATTCAAATTTTAACAAAATTTTTCTATAGAAATAAATGTTTTGACAAAATTTTTTTATAGAAATAACAGTTTTTGACAAAAATGTTCTATAGAATTTGAAATTTTAACAATAATTTTCTATGGTAAATAAAATTTTTGACAAATTTTCTATAGAAATAAAAATGTTGACAAAATTTTCTATAGAAATAAAAATTTTTGTAGATTATTTTTGGCTCGTAGCGGCAACTCATGATTATGAACCGATATGGAACCCAATTTATGTGTTCGTGATTGGACGATCGGCTATATGTTCTATTAGACCGATTATGGAACCTATTTTGGTATGGTTGTTTAGCGGGCCATATACTAACACACGCTCCCAAATTTTGAAACCGATCGTATTGAACTCTTGCCTCCTCCTCCGGAGCTCGGAGGTCAAATCTGTGGCAGGGAGAACGGGTTTAATATGGCGGCTATATCATAATTATGCGACCGATCATGACCAATTCTGGCACGGTTGCTCGAGACCACTATACTAACACCATGTTTCCAAAATTCAACACCGGCCATCGGATGAAATACTGATTCTATTAGAGGCTCCGCAAGCCCAAATCTGGATCCGGTTTATATGGGAGCCTATATAATAAATTATGAATTCTATTGTGGACCCAATTTTTGCATGGTTCCTTTGAGACCATATATTACATCATCATGTACATAAATTAAGGGCGCATCGAATGAAATTTGCCTTCTCCTTTTGGAGGCGCTCGCCAAGCCACAATACTGGGGATCGGTTATATGGGGGTTATATGGAACATTTTAGCACGGTTTTATAGATCATATACAAAGCACCATGTATACTGACAATTTCCAGCCGGCCGCGATCGGGACTGAAAATATGTCTTCTGTTAGAGGGTCACAAGCACAAATCAGAGGGTCACTTTATATGGGGGCTATACGTAAAAGTGGACGATATGGCCCCGATTGGCAATATCCATCGACTCACTCAATAACAAACTACTGTGTGCCAAGTTTCCTTCAAGTCGATAGCTGTTTCGTTCCGGAAGTTGAGCGTGATTTCAACAGACGGCCAACGACCTTTATGCGGGCTCTTACGAGCCAATATTCGATGTTTACACAACGGAAGACAAAGTCTTACCAGTTACCCCCCATTCTATGGTGGAGGGTATAAAAAGAATTAACAGCCTAAGCTATAGGCTTATTTAGTTGGATATTTTACCTTTTTTCCTTATGCATTTTTCATATCGAAATTACCAGAACGGGGTGGATTAAGTCAAAAATGCACACATGAGGGGAAATAAATCAGTATATGAATAATCATTTCAGCGCCACCTATATGTGAAAAATATGGGTTACATAGCAATACACACATTTGTTTCGCGATATAAATCTCCATAAAATAAAAATAGTTTGCCAAATATCTTCGCAATCGCACTAATGCATCATATACGAAATTTAGAATAATGTGTTCATCGTCCCCAAATGGAAGATATGCTCATCCAGAGTGTCCAAAATCGACACCGGTTAACTGGATTTAATAACATTAACCAAAACCGGATAGTGAAAAAATTGGCATTAGTTAAAAAAATAAAAAAAAAAATAATTTAAATTATAATAAAATTGGCATTATTATGATTTTCTTTTTTGGAAAAAATAGTGTTTAAAACTAATTTTAATTTTAGGTTTTAAGCGCTTAACAGGTTTGAGCAAACTGAAAAACCGAACATTTTCGTGGTTTTTATTAAAAAAAGTAATTGTTCCAATTAAAAATATAATTAAATAATCAATCGACGTCGATTGCAAAACACAAATAATTGTTTAACTGATTTAATTAAAAAGTTAATTGGGATGAAGTTGAACTAAATAATTAAATGAATATAATAAAAAACTGATTGTATTTTCCAATTAAATTTGAATTGAATCAATTTCCAATTATTTTTTTGATTGAATCAATTAAAAAATTAAATTATTTTTGCAATTAACGTTAAATAATTATTTAGTTCCAATTTTGGTATATGTTCTGCCGAAGCAAAAATAAATAAATAAATTATTTATTTATTTATTACATGTTTTCAATCATCCATCACAGTTTTTATTGACACACAAAAAATTTGATGAAAACAAAATTTCAATTGCATTTTTAATTAATTCAACTAAAAATTTATTTATTTATCTTTGGTAAAAACCTTTGTTTTATCACCTAGTTTTTTTATTTATTTTCATAATTTATTATGATTGCAAAAAAATACTTGTAATAAAATAAATAAAGTAAATAAATTATATACCATATAATATTCACTCATTATAGACTATCAGGCAGAACAGTTACAGAAAATTCGAACTAATATTAAATTTAATTAAAAGTTATGTACACTTGCAAAACATCAAAAATATCCTCTAATTTATCACACAGTAGAGTATCAATCAAACCCACACGGAAAAACCATACATTGGAAGAAGATCAGAATCAAAATATTATTGCCACAACAGATAGACAAAATCAGTGTATCCCGTATCGTAAACATATACCAATCATTTAATACAATCTTTTAATCATTTAATTATTTAGTTCAACTTCATCCAATTAACTTTTTAATTAAATCAGTTAAACAATTATTTGTGTTTTGCAATCGACGTCGATTGATTATTTAATTATATTTTTAATTGGAAAACACAATTTTTTAATAAAAACCACAAAATGTTCGGTTTTTCAGTTTGCTCAAACCTTTAAGCGCTTAAAACCTAAATATATAAATTAGTTTAACACTATTTTTTCCAAAAAAGAAAAATCTAATATATGAATGATATTATAATTTAAATATTTTTTTTTTATTTTTTTAACTAATGCCAATTTTTTCACTATCCGGGTTTGGTTAATGATGTATTATACAAATCCACGCATTAACCGGATGTACTGTATTTTTATACAGTCAATAATCAGGAATCACTTCTGGCCACGCACCCACCCCATATTAAACCGATCCCG
>PGFW01002978.1:56988-69632 GCA_003123925.1 Haematobia irritans
GGCAGAGAGAGATAAACGTTACAGCCCCTATCGTTTTGGATCATCTATAGGAGGAAGTCTCAAAGCACGATTCTGTTTATGGGTGAAATTCCTGAAATCCCGGATAAACAATACAAAGCTTTTCGGAAAACAAAAAGTTTTGTAATTGTCAAAATAGGCACAATACCAAACTGATTTTTGGAGCCGCATTTTTTATTTTTGAAATATTGGGGGTTTATTTTCATAATGCAAACGGGTATCAATGGGCCATGAAAATTTGATGTAATTGTTTCTATTAATTTTTTTTTGGCTCCTAAATAAAAAACAATACAATGAAATATGTTTTAGGGCTCATTTTCATGGGGCCCATATTCAAAAGCGCTGCATTTTGATGTTCATTTTTCTGGGGACCTTTTTCGAACCAAAAGGTTCTGGGAAATAAACGCAAATTTACAGTGAATTTTTTTTCTCAATTTGGATAGCACGAAAAAGGCTTGATCTAAATTAATTTTTATTTGAAATTATTTCAATCACGAAAATGATGTTCACCAATCAGCAATTTCAATTAAAAAAACTAATTGATTCAATTAAAATATTAATTGGGTCAATTAATTTCTGTGATTAATTTTTGGTCTTGATTAAAAAATTAATTAAAATAATTGAAAAAATTTGAAATTATTCTATTTAATATTTTTTCAAATTTAATATTTCAATTTAATTTAATGTTTATTAGTAGCCTAATTTTTCTGTTAGATTAAGTAGTCTTTTTTTAAGAATAATTGCGAATGTAATAAATTTAATAATTTTCACGAATAATGATTTTTTAATTTTTTAAATTGAAAGTGATTCTATCATGAAAATAATGGCATCAATCAGGACTTCAATTAAAAATCAATTGATTTTTTAATAGGTTGAATTAATTTATTTGATTAATTTTTAATTTGATTAAAAAAATTTATGAAAATGAAATCAAAAAAATAATTAAAATTCTATTATTAAAATATTCTTCCATATATATATTTTTAATTTTAATTATAAACAGCGGTGGTATTTTTTAGTTTAATTACGTAGTGTTTTTTTTATTTTAATTCAGTTACAAAATTAAATAAATTTACAAATATTTTGTTTTAATGAAATCCTTCAATCACAAAATTACTGGTATTCATTAATCTTCGCGGTATTAATTAATCGAACAAAATATTTTTTTTTTATGTTTTTGTGTTTTTACATTCATGTGGTAGAGTCTACACTTTCTCCTTAGAATAAATACACTTTTATTTTATTTGTTTTTTATTTTAGAAACATTTAATTTTAGCAACATTTTTGTACGAATGGTAATTTTGATATTTCTTTATGTTCTTTTTCTCTCTCATTTCAGTTTCTTTCTAAAAATATTTCAACGGCAACATTAAAGACATTGATTACTGTAAAGAATTCGAGATTTGAGATTACGAAAATTCACAGTACCAAACATACGTGGGGCACAACCGAAGGCACATAAATGCTATAAAGTGTCAACTAATTAAATAAATGCTAAAGCGTAAAGAAATCTTGCCAATTAAACTGAACGTGGAATGTCTTGAAGTGACGATATAATCTATGCTACAATTCGGAATATCGCAAAATCAAATTTTAAAAATGTGTGAACCTTAAGGACAAAGTCTTTACAAATTAAAAAGCTAACTATCGCAGAGCAATCACTCTGTTATAAAAGACTAGGAAAAATAGAAATTTTCCATTACGGTGAATTGAAATCATCATCATTGTTGTGTCGCAGGATTAGGTCCTTGCGTAAGATCCTCCGAGTGTGTGTGTGTGTGTGTGTGTGTGATTGATTTCCATTTACATAGATTTTCTGTGGCGCACCAGTTGCCCATACCTGTTTTGAATGGTTTCTGAGGACAGCAATTGGAATAGCAGCGACACCATGTCCGATACGGACATGCACGATTCGAAAAATGATATTTGTGGTGGTGCTTCCAGCTCCAGCGGCAGCTCGGGCACCCCTCGTACCAAACCGAATTGTGCCCGCTGCCACAATCATGGCCTAAAAATCAAATTGAAGGGCCACAAACGCTATTGCAAATTTCGTTTTTGCAATTGTGAGAAATGCCGTCTGACGGCTGATCGCCAACGTGTCATGGCCCTACAGACAGCCTTGAGGCGGGCCCAACAACAGGATGAGGCTCGCATATTACAAATGCATGAGGTGCCGCCGGTGGTACATCCGCCTACGGCTTTACTAAATGCCCATCACCATCATCATCATCACCATCAGTTACAGCATCATTTGACGCAACAGTTACACCATCACCATCATCCACATTTGGTCGATGCGACAACAGCTGTGGCAGCTGCTGCAGCAGTTGGCGTTGGTGTGAATAGTGTGTCTGCAGCACATCATGTTAATGCCATCACCACAATACGCTACCTCCACACAGTGATCATAGTCCGATTGGGGGTAGCAGTGGTGTTGGTGGGGGAGGCGGCGGCGGCGGTGGTGGAGGCGGCAGTGGAGGTGGTGGTGTAAGCACCAGTCCTAGTACATCCAGTGGAAATGGTAATCCCAGTAGCAGTGCCCCAGGACTTGGCTCTAGCGGTCCCAGTTCATCCACAATGAATGGCATGACCCGCAGCAGTAGTGGAGCCAGCAGTTCAACAGCACCACCCCATCATACACCACCCGATCATTCGCATCAACAGCAACATCACCACCACCATCATCCCCATCATACTCCCCAACATCCCGGTCACTTATCATCGGCTCCTCCAACAACACAATCGGTTGATAGTTCGTGTGATTCATCATCGCCTTCGCCGTCATCGACATCAGGGGTGGCAGTACCCGTCTTGGTTCCAGTCAATCGTAAACCCAATCCAGAGCATCATAATGGGGCTGATATGTCTATAGGTAAGTGGGTATATATTTACTGAAGTCGAACTACAGTGAAACCTCTCAAACTTGCACACTATGAAAACCGGAGAACTGCCGGAAGAGACGTTTTTTATATTTTCACATTAAAAGAACCTTCCATAAGTGGACATAATTGGTGACCATGAATGGTCAGGTTGTCTTGAGAGGTTTCACTGTAATAAATTGTTTAATTGAATCAATTAATGAACAACGTCTCATAAAAATTGTCCAAAATTGAGAGGTGTCTGGTGACCAATTTAAACAAAATTTTCTATAGAAATAAAGTTTTGACAAAATTTTCTATAGAAATAAAAATTTGACAAAATTTTCTATAGAAATAACATTTTGACAACATTTTCCTATGAAGGTTAGGTTAGGTGGCAGCCCGATTATCAGACTCTCTTAGACTATTCAGTCCACTGTGATACCACATTGGTGAACTTCTCTCTTATCACTAAGTGCTGCCCGATTCCATGTAAAGCTCAATGACAAGGGACCTCCTTTTTATAGCCGAGTCCGAACGGCGTTCCACATTGCAGTGAAACCACTTAGAGAAGCTTTGAAACCCTAAGAAATGTCACCAGCATTACCGAGGTGGGATAATCCACCGCTGAAAAACTTTTTTGGTGTTCGGTCGAAGCAGGAATCGAACCCACAACCTTGTGTATGCAAGGCGGGCATCACGGGGCTTCCATAAAAATAACATTTTGACAAAATTTTCTATAGAAATAAATTTTTGACAAAATTTTCTATAGAAAAAAAATTTTGACAAAATTTTCTATAAAAATAAAATTTTGACAAAATTTCTTATAGAAATAAAATTTTGACAAAATGTTCTATGGAAATAAAATTTGACAAAATTTTCTATAGAAATAAAATTTTGACAAAATTTTATAGAAATAAAATTTTGACAAAATTTTCTAAAGAATTAAAATTTTGTCTAAATTTTCTATATAAATAAAATTTTGACAAAATTTTCTATAGAAATCAAATTTTGACAAAATTTTCTATCAAAATAAAATTTTGACAAAATTTTCTATAGAAATAAAATTTTGACAAAATTTTCTATAGAAATAAAATTTTGATAAAATTTTCTATAGAAATAAATTTTTGACAAAATTTTCTATAGAAATATATTTTTGACAAAATTTTCTATAGGCATAAAATTTTGACAAAATTTTCTATAGAAATCAAATTTTGAGCTTTAAAACCATTGTGTTGAGGTTGGGTTCAAGTGTGGTTCACTTTGAGTTTAGTGAACTGCCTGAATTTATTCTGATAATTGGTTGATAGTTTTGCTGCAAGTAGAGGATGCTGATGAGGAATGTGATAATTCCGAAACGTGCGTCCATCCAACCATCTTGTAGTCTAAGGGCTTTGCCCAAATAAATTTAACAAACATTCATTTCCTCTGTTGGTTAAGCTACACTTGTAGTTTAGTCAACACAATGGTTTTAAAGCTGAGATCAAAACAACAAATATGATTGAAGTAGAAACCACCAATAAAAAACAAAACACGAAATAAAATTTTGTCAAAATGTTCTATATAAATAAAATTTTGACAAAATTTTCTATAGAAATAAAATTATGACAAAATTCTCTATAGAAATGTTTACAAAATTTTCTATAGAAATAAAACTTTGTTTAAATTTTCTATATAAATAAAATTTTGACAATATTCTCTATAGAAATAAAATTTTGACAAAATTTTCTATAGAAATTAAACTTTGTCTAAATTTTCTATAGAAATAAAATTTTGACAAAATTTTCTATAGAAATTAAACTTTGTCTAAATTTTCTATAGAAATAAAATTGTGAAAAAAAATTTTGAAAAAATTTGCTATGGAAATAAAATTTTGACAAAGTTTTCTATATTATAGCAGAATTGTCTAAATTTTGTTTAAACTTTAAATTGCAATATATGTTTATGGTAAAAATTTTCTTGTGGTATTAAAAACCATAAAAAAAAATTATAAAAATTATATATTTGGCAAATTCACTACTTTTTTGGCGACGTTTTTTTCTGGGTGCTTTAACTTAATCTACTTACCCTATTTTTGTTGAGATATGATTGCAAGCATCCCAAAACATAAATAGAACCCTCGTACAAAAATAAAAACTATCTTTCTGCCACATCAAACTAGTTTTGTCTTGGTTTCTCTTCATATATCAACTACATTTTCCACAGTTTATTAAATACAGTAGCTGAAGTGTTCATAGCCTTAGGCTGTGAAAATTCACATAATCATCATTGCACCTGACTTACCTTGATTGAGGCTAGGATGAATACGATGTCCGATTTAATTACAAACCCATATTGGAATACGCCCATTTTTGTAAAGGTTCCCTTAATTTATATGATGTGGTCAGTAGGTGATATTTAAACACCATATTCATTAATATGGCATTTAACAGAGTAGTGTTATTGCCTAAGATAATGAAGAGTAATAAAAAAACAAGTACGCATTATTTTTTTTTTTCTTGTCCTACAATTTATAATTTATGCAGTATGCGGTAATTAATGTATTGGTCTGTTCCTACATCCTCACTTAAGTGGAAGATCAAATGTTTTGTTTGCGGCTTTACTTGATGTTTACAGAATCCTTTTTGAAAAACCATGTCATACATGTCGCCATTGTACCACTAGAATAAAACATAATAGTCAATTCTGAGTCGTACACAACCATATGTTTTCCAAGAAATCAAGAAAACCAACCAACCAACCAACAGTGATCACTCTCCTCCACGACGATGCGAGCTCTCACACATCGACTTAATCAACTGAATTTTTGAGCCCTCTTTTAAACATCAACTTGATGGCTCATTCGCCGTATGGTTCTGACTTGGAACCGAATGACTTCTTTCTATTCCCGTACTTATAAAATAAAATATTTTCCCACACCTGAAGAAGCGGTTGGTGAGTTCAGAATGCTTCTCTTGGAGATACCTTAATTAGAGTGGCAAAAATTCTTCGACAATTTGTTTGAACGCATGCAAAAATGTATAGACCCATAGAAAAAAAAATCATGAACGGCGTGGTCATTTCAAAACGATCCGTTTATGAAAGTGAATCAATTCGCATGTGTTGTCAAACTGAGAACAGACGTCAGGGTCAAACTGACAACGATAAACTGAGACCATGCGTTGTCAAAACAACAACCAGAGTTCATGATCTGAAATCGGAATGGTTACGAATTTATAAA
The DNA here is from genome assembly GCA_003123925.1 of Haematobia irritans. NCBI lineage: Eukaryota > Metazoa > Arthropoda > Insecta > Diptera > Muscidae > Haematobia > Haematobia irritans. The sequence continues at coordinate 63,085 of PGFW01002978.1, forward strand.
TAGTATAAAAAATCCGCTATCGGGGCTCGAAACAGTCGCCTTAGCACATTATACCATCGACGAATGGTATAATGTTTTAAGACTTTTCATGGCCAAAGAAATTTGAACTTCGTTCATGAAATCGTTAACATCGGTGGAAGAAAACGTTAACCTTTCCGTTTTGATTTTTCGTGAATGTTTCCGTTTAATTTTGTTACCTTCCGTTCACGATCAATAAAGCTCATTATAAAAAAAAATAAACACACCCAGCAAAAAAAAATGGAAGTTCTTCCAAAGGCACAACTTTAAAATCACTTCCAGAAGATGCACTCCCAATGATGTTTTTTATTTTAGCTACCCAGGAAGTTCTTTTAATTCAATTTTTTATAACTTGGTTTTTTTCATACTTTTAATGGATAATTTTAATTTTTGTTTTGTTTTAAATAGGTTAAATAGCGTAAGAATTCATAAAATTGTACAAATCATTTAAATTTTGTCGAAAAAAAAAATGCTAAATCCAATCTGAAAAAATTGTGAATTTTTGAAAATATTTAGGGCAAAACGTTTCCATTAAAAATTATAAAAAATTATAAAAATTATTTATTTGACAAAATATTACAGAATTTTTTAATTTACATCCAAAATATTGAATTCGGATCACACCTAAAGAAGTGCTGCAAATTCTGTGCAACGGCTTGTTGAAATGGGAGCTGTCCATTCAGGCGAGACCCATGTTTAAATTCATCGCTTCTGCGTCAATTTTGCACCACTTCCGGATCCAAGAAAGGACTATTTACTTACTTTTTTGGCGACGCTTTTTTTGCTGGGAAGTATATAGTATGTCCGAAAGTTCGGCTCGCGCGATTATTGTACCCTCACCACGTCTGTCAACCCACAAATGAATTACTTGGCTTTTATCTTGAATCTTAAAACTTCTAAACATTGCCTGTTAAATTATAAGTTAGTCCATATGGTCTCTATGTTAGATAAAAAAGACAAATTAAATACGTACCCACCAAAATAATTTTGAAGTTGTTCTAAAGACACAACTTTAAAAGCACTTTCAAAATGTCCTCTCAAACATATTCTTTATTTTAACAACACGGGAAATACTTTTAAATAATTTTAATTAAATTTTTATAAACCCAGATTTTTCATTTTTGTTTTATAATTTAATTTTATTTTTTTTTATGCAATTTTTTCAAAGATTAATAAAATGGAACAAATTAATTTCAAATTTTGTCGAGAAAAATGCTAAATCCATTCTAGAAAAATTGCGAATTTTTTTAAGGTCAAACGTTTCAGGCATCCTGTAGAGATGCTTTAAAATTATAAAAATTATTTATTTGACAAAACATCACAATATTTTTTAATTCACATCCAAAACACTGAATTCGGATCACACCTTAAGAAGTGATGCATATTCAATTCAACTGCTGTTGAAATGGTGGACATCTGTCGTATGGCAAGCCCATGTTAAATTCAACGCTACTTCGCCAAATTTGCACCACTTCCGGATCCGAAAAGAACATTTTCACTACTTTTCTGACGACGATTTTTTTGCTGGTTATAAGCAATTTTAGTTCTTGATAGATTTCTATGCAGGTAATATCTACCCAGCGGAAAAAATTTGGAATTTAAAGAATTTAAAAGCCCTTCCAAAACTGTCCTCCCAAAGATGTTCTTTAGTTTAACTACACAGGAAAATCTTTTAATTCACTTATTTATAACTCGGTTGTTTTCTTATTTCTAATGGGTAAATTTAATTTTTTTTGTTTCAAATAGATTAAAAACCTGCTTAAGAATTAATAAAATGGGAAGAATATATAAATCCAATTCTAGAAAAATTGCGAATTTTTGAAAAATATTTGAGTCAAACGTTTCAGACAAGCGTGAAAATGCATTTAAAAATCATAAAAAATTATAAAAATTATTTACATATCACAGGAAAATTTTTGTGTTGTTGAATGTAGACAATCATCAAGAACACTGAGAAGATGCAGAGTCAGCATCCCGGGGAGAGGGCTAAAAAGTGATGTCAGAGTGTAGTTGCAACGGGCCTGTTGAGAATGGTGGTACTCCGGTCCTTATGCAAGCCAATGTTACGACTCATGCTGTCGCGCCAGATTTTGCCGAGCCAAGATTCCGGAATCAAAGGAACGGCCATATTTCACTATGTTTCCTATAGCGACACTTTCTTTTGCTGGGATGTTCACGCGACCTATAATCGACCCGTTTTTAGTCTTCGCCAATAAAAAAAAGAACTTATCCAAAAAGTATTTGAATCCCGCAGGCTTTGTGCTGTGAAGTAGGTAGTTAAAGTTGGATAGAATCGTCACAATGAATATTTTACTGGGCTTTATAGGACGACAGTGTGGGAGAAGTACTACGCTTTTGGATCCTTTGCATTGCTTAAGAAGTTGGTTGTCTTGAGACCGGGGTGGGGCAGCAAAACTACCAAAAAAGTTGTGAAAATGTTCTTTTTGGATCCGAGGAAGTGGTGGGCAAAATTTGCGCAGAACACAGGATAAAAATAAGTTTGAGAACCAAATACACTTTTGTTGGAAAACACATAACAAAATTTGTTAATTTTCCTGCAACAAACTAAATTTGTACTTTTAATAACCATTATTACAAAAAAGTTGTTAGCAATCGTTACCATCAGAAGGCAACAAATATATTGTGTTCTCAATAACATAATTTGTAAGTAATTTGTTGAGTACAAAATATTTTGTGTTGAACGTTGCGTTTAATCCTCAACAAATGTTTTTGAATTTGAAAGAAAAAATTTGTATGTGGTTTGTTGGAGTCTATCAATGACCTGTAACAAATTTATTGGTGTATTGACAAAAAATTAAATTGAAATTGACAGAATTATTGCACCAAATTGTACACAGAGAGAAGGAATATGACCAAAATGCTATTTTTGGCGGAAACATGTTTTGTGTACGAACTAGTCCTATACCTACTTATAATAGTCAAAATGTACGACCGATTTTTAAAGATTTGAGTAGGTCTAGGGGTGTAGCAGACATTTTGACAAGAATGTGTACATAACTCACCCGCGATAATATAATATGGTGTTTCAATTTATCTATACACAAAGCAATTTAAAAAGATATAAAGTTGTTTTCGAGCAGACTTTATAGAGTGCTTTGTTGCTGTATACGTACGTTCTGATGAGTGAGGCTTCCTTATGCTTGCACTAATGTATACAGCGTGCATGTGCTGACATACTCATTTGTTCTAGACGGTATTAGCTCGCGATGCTTCTTTTAGTTTATCGTAACATTTTCTCACCGCGATAGCTGCGCGGTAGTAGTCTTGTATTGATTATGTTTTTGTTTTTCATATCCGAAAGCGCTCAACTATTTTCCGCTTACAAAACAATTTGTATGATAAATTCAGATATTTGCTATTATATTCTTGTCAAGCATGACACAAGACAACATGTTCAAAACAAATTCCTTCATATTAATAGACAAATTTGTTGAGCATGCAGCAGATGTCTTTAATACAGCATATAAGTTGTTAATGATTGTATTTGCAGTATCTTTTTTGTGTGAAGGTTGTATAAATTTAAACAAGGTCTTGTCCATAGGTGAAGCGGGATTCTCCACAGATACTGTCCAAGATTTGTTTATATGGCCATACTACCAAATGTGGAAGCAGGTAGTATAAGTTAAGTAGTGCTATGTTTGCAACACACCATGCAGAAGCGAGACGAGATAGTGCTACATAGGGTTTCTTATTGGACAGAAGAGTGATGTAGGTGGGTCCTGGAAGCGATATATAAGCATGTCACGTCCTGTCCGTGCGTGTCGCGTGAAACACATTTTTGTAACCAAGGAGTTAGGTAGCTAATTTAAGCCAAATGACTTCAAACTTTGAGCACAAAGTATGTTTTTGGGTTCCAAAATAGAAACTACTATTTAATTTGGATAGAAATCGGTATCAGATCTTTAGACTATACGCTCCCATATATATGACTTTGCGCGAGTATACGACTTATACGGCCGTAGGAAGCGCTGAGTATTAACCAAGTAATTTGGTTGAAATTTTGCTACTGGGAAGTTACAGTTAGGGCAGTGTCATTCTAATGTGCCAGAATTTATTGAAATCGGTTCAGATTTAATATGAGCTCTCCGTATATTCGTTCGCCCCGAATTTACACTCATATGACCACGAGGCCAATTGTCTTGCTGCAGTACTTGTAGTTGAAATTATGCACAGGGAGTAGAACGTTAGCATTAGTAGCTATGTCGGTAGACATTTGTTGAAATCGGATTCAATTTAGGGATAATACGTTCCGATAGTATAGTTTCGGAGCGGTCACGATTCCACGACTCCATATGACCACGAAGAGCGCAAATTTTTTTGTGACCGATTTAGTGTGACAAATTTTGCAGCCAGGAGTGGACCATGTGAGCATTGCACGCTGATGCGTGCCGAAGAGATTTTGTGTTGAAATGGTTCAGATTTAGATTGCTGTGAGCTCCGATAGAATATAAGTTTTTCCTGATTTCGAACAAAATATTGGTCAAAATTAATCATATTCCTTTGGTAAATCGCCACTGCTTAGGTCCGAAAGCTGTAAAAATGACGTCGTAATTTTCCTAACTGTCTATTACATTTGCACAGGAGTAGAATTAGCTTGCAGCATGCGTTGCCAAATTTGGTTGAAATCGGGTAAAGATTTAGTATATCTCCCGTATATAGATTTGCGACCCGGGATTTATACTCATTAATGACCGAACAGAGACCATTGTTTTAACTCCCGTAGTATTAGTTAGAAAGTTTTGCACAGGTAAGGACGTGGGAAGTTTAATTAGCATTGTAGCTAGATGCGTCGCCATTTGGTTGAATCGGTTTCAAGATTTTGAGTATATCTCCCCTTATATAGGCTTCTTTCGGTACACGTCGAATTTTTGACAACTTAACTCGATTAGTCGACTAAATGCAACAGGAGTAAGCAATAGATTTGCTTGGTGAATGCGATTTTGAAGTTGATAAATTGGTGTATATAGGGAGAGTCAGTTATAATATGTTTTCGTGTAGTTCGACAAAAAGGGTATGCGATGGCGTCAAACATTTGCTTGAAATAGGTGATTGATCTACCGCCAATATGGTTGATCTGTTTCAAAGATCGCCAAAGACGGCAATTCTGTAAAATCATGCAGCAGTGTAAGGCTAATATGTTCTAAAATTATCTATTACATATTATCTTGAGGCATAAATTCATAAATAAACTTTTGCGATGTTTCCTTAAAATTGTATCAGATTTAAAATGTTTCCCATATTTTTTACTAAATTGTGTCGTACACCTAGTGCATTAGCCGACTTAAATTTTGAGTCTATTAGATTTTGTAGAAGTCTATCAAATTCTGTCCAGATCGCGTGATATTTAAATGTATGTATTTGGGACAAACCTTTATATAGAGCCCCCCAACACATTTGACGGATGTGATATGGTATCGAAAATTTGGATCTACAGAGTGGTGCAGGGTATAATATAATCGGCCCCGCCCCGGACTTTAGACTTCCTTACTTGGTTTTTTACTAACATTGTGTTCACAACCCTAAGTGCATTAGCCGACTTAAATTTTGAGTCTATAGATTTTTGTAGAAGTTTTCATAATAAATTCTGTCCAGATCGCGTGATATTTAAATGTATGATTATTTGGGACAAACCTTTATATAGGCCCCCCAACACATTTTGACGGATGTAATATGGTATCGAGAAATTTGGATCTACAGAGTGGTGCAGGGTATAATATAGTCGGCCCCGCCCGACTTTAGACTTTCCTTACTTGTTTTTTCCATTAAAAATCACCAAAAAATTGAAAATTATCGTAATTTGCAAAATCTTTTCAAAAGAACTTTCTTGGAAGTGAAAAAGTCAAACGGCAAAGGTTCAAATCCCGGCGGGGATGAATTTTTTTTTATTCTACACTGGTAGAAAAAATTTAGTTATATTAACGAAATGTATCATTAAAAGTGAGCCAATGAAACAAATTCGTTAATACAATGAAATTTTTTGTTATTATAACGAATTTTCTGTTAATACAGTAACGTTTCGTACTATTAACGAAAATGTTTCGTTATATCAATGAAACATTTTCGTTGCCTCAATTTTAATGAATTTTGTTTGTGTGTAATTCCGCACTTTCTAAGACTTATTCAAAAGGACTGCATCGGAAGTGGAAAAAAATCGATAGGGGATCCCGGGGTGCGCTTTAAAGGAAATGTTTTGGTGGTCTTGTCCAAAAGGGCTGCATAGGAAGATGCAAAAAAAAATTTTTTTTGGTTGTGTGTAAGAAACTGAATTACCTGGATTCAGCTTTCTAGGATGTTTCAAAAAGTCAATGTGAGGATCGGGGATCGAGGATAATTATGGATTGATATGAACCGATCTTTGCACACTACACTAATAGAAGAAAGAAAATCGTGAACGGAAGGTAACAAAATTAAACGGAAACAGGATCGGGTTACGTGGGGGCTATATATAATTATCGATTGATATGAACCGATCTTTGCACACTACACTAATAGAAGAAAGAAATTCGTGA